>JAGSMR010000030.1:6935000-6965000 GCA_029286605.1 Sericinus montela | reverse complement strand
GTGTCAGCATCGCGTGACGATTCCGAGCAAGTCATTTAATCGATGCTTTGTTTCGAATGAAACTGTAAATAAAAACGACTGTACTTATTATGTACCTTATAAATAATATAACATGTGATATGTACTTGTGGTGTAACGTTTACAACATTGTAAATATTACAAATGGCAATTTTGAATGATGGAAATCATTCGATTGTGACAATATCTCGGTTTAGGATCGATTTAGAACCATCAGATATGTGATTGAATAATATAACATAACAAAGAATGCTATTTCTACTACGTCTAGTAAATGCTACAACTACGTTCACGTGTATTTCTTTATGATAAATTCATGCTGGATTAGAATGAAACTTAGATTCAACAAATTTTCATAATGAGCGTAAGTTTTCATAATGAGCGTAAGTTAAAATTTCAACTGACACGGGCGGGATTCGAACCCGCGACCTTCGCGATCCGTGGCGATCGAAAGCTTTTTTCTCTTTAATTTAATCTAATAAAAGTTCAGCATAAGTATGCTTAAAAAATTAATAAAATTGTATAATAAAACTTAGATTTATCGAGAAAAGTATACTAAGCATAAAAATTCGAAAGTTTCAAACAGTAACAATATATTTGTCCCGAGTTCATAAGACAACATGATCGAGTGTAGAATTTCATGTCTAGGTAAGGAGTGCGGAGTGACGACGAAATTGGAAGCATGAATAGAAATGGCGTGCTTGTGTTGTGGATAAATTTCTGTACATTGTTCCGGTCGATTTTACTTCCTAAGGATTAATATTTAATGTAACTTTGAGTTTCAATTATCTTTATGCAAATGGCACAGTATAAACGTCATTTCAAAATAAATAATAATTTTGTCTTTTACTCAAGAATTTTTGAGTATTAATAAATTATGTGGATAACATCACATACTTTGATATCTTATCCACAAAACACCCAGATCCGAGACAATGTAGAAAAAGTGATTTTTTACATTAACCTATTGCCATAAATCGAACACGGAAGTTTATAGCTTGGCGACGCCTTGAAAACCGGTGTGAATGTCATTCAACCGCGTTTAAAAAATGGTTCGAGTTAAGATGCTATAAATTGGTCTTCCAATTATTAAGTACGAATCATTCACAATCGTCCAAAATTACAAATATATTATGTAAATATTTCTTTGTACATATATTTAAGCCGTTTCCTGTCTCTCGAAAAATCGTTTGCAAATTGCCCCACGAAATTTATCTTAATAGAAATAAAACTGTCTCAATAACATTTCTTTGTATGTCCATTTTATATTATATATCTATTTATTCTACTACGGTAATTTCAAATAATTGACAAAAAAATATTCTTTCACTTTTAAAGTACATCTAGTCTATGTAAGTCACCATTACCACCTTTGGTTGCCTAATCCGATGGTGGCATATTGGCGGTGGTAAGGCGTGTCTTTGAAGGAAGACGCCTGTCATAGTGTACGATATTGATGGAAATAAATGGATTTTTGACTAGACGAAGCGATTGCCCTTTCTTTTTATCAGCAGTCCGTATACCTATTTTTCTGCGGGTGTTAATTTTTTGTGCGTAAAAAGAGTTCTCGAAGATTTCACACTTAGATATATGGCCACTTTATCTTGAATAACGTCATATTAAAAATTTGTTTGAGTGTGGAAGGAGTTAAGGGACTACCGCGGTTGGTATACGCGCAGTAAAAAATGGAAGGCAATATGACATATTTTGGCGAAATATCTATGTGGACTTTTACCTCAAATACACACCGCTCAATAGTTCTGTGTGACATCCTTTCACGATTATGTCATACTGTAGTGAATGAGGCATAACTAATTAACTACGTGGAGTTTATTTATTAGTGGGGCATTTATGTGACGTGTATTGTGATTGATTGATATCCAAAAATGAACAGTCGCCTTAATTTCTTTTGTAATGCCGTTTCGAGTTTATTTTTTTTTAATTTTTTAATATAGCAACGTTAATAAGTCACGATAGCCGAGAGGTACGGAGGTCAGAATTTCTAGTCGAGAGACCCGAGTTCAATCCCCAAGTGGCAGGCTTGACCAATGAGTTTTTTAAAAACTTATGTACGAATTAAATCGTTGGCATGGTCATAAAGGCGGCGACTGGCTCACCATCTGTCACGTTGTCCCGAAAATATCTTAAGTGGAAGGTGGGTCAAAGGGAATTAATTGTCTAGACTAGACCTCTGTCTACCCTTGTATTGGGAATTGCGTGAAGATATTTATTTATATTTATAATATAACAACAATATAATATTGTAGAATTATGAAGGTGAAGAAAACTGCAGTTCCGCCGAGAACAAATGTTTGTTGCAAATTAACTTAGTCGCAATAGTCATACAATATTTTGTTATTGTCTTGATTTATACTAAAATATGGGTCGTTATGTAGCCATTGGATGTAAAGAAATAAATGTTCACAAATTCCCAAGTGATACTAATAAGAGAAAGTGCTGAGGAACTAATAATAATTGCGTTATTTCAATTATAATTCCAGTTATTTCGATAATAGGTAGGAAACTTAACAGAAATGAATTTGAAATCATTTCTAAGACATAAAAGTTTCTTTCCCGTTACGATGACTTGGCCATATTAACTTCCTCGATATGGCACTTTCATTTGAGTATTTAAGTGAAAAAAAAAAAAACTTATTATTCGAGTAAATGGGATTTAAGTATCTTTGTTAGTCTATTTGAAAGATTTATATACACTTAACTCTTGTGTTCGTTAACCTGGTAAAGCAGGAGACAACAAACAACTTTGACGAAGTACGTTTGTCAACATTTCGTACATGTTCAACTCTACAAGTAAAGGTTCCCTTTTAATAATTAAGATATTATTTAGTGTACTTTGGCGTGATATTTACCACTGAGTTTCTTTCACCATCTTTGAGTAACTTTGTTCGCCTCATTTAAATAGTTTTTCGGCGTACAATTTAATGCTATGTTGACAGTACATACTCGAATGTTTAAATTTTATGAATGTGTTTGGATTGCGCGCAAAATGAACTCTAGTTTATATTTATATTTAGGTATATATTGCTTTAATTTGGAAAACAATATCTATAATAGCTATGGCTTATGTAATAATGGCAATAATGTCATATCTCTTGTAATTATAGCCTTTGATAATGTAAAACTAGCTTTATTATGAATAATAACATGTGCCTTTAATGTAGTGGAATTGAAATCATAGTGTTAAATGCAATAAGTAAAACGTATAATTATTTGAGTTTTTTTTAATGTTGTTAAAATTATTTTATTCATTTATTATAAAGTGGTTAATGCCTATTAAAAGTAAAAATCCATACATTAATGTAATTTAAACACTGCATAGGTTTAATCTCTCTGTGTCTTATAGTGCTAATTTATGTGTTATCTTAATAGAATATAAAAATATTTTTGTATGATTTTTCTTGCCATTGCATATGTATGTACTTTGTCACAAATACTCATTCTTCCACTTTACTGCAGTTTATTTTTGAAATGATATTTAGGCGATTGTAACTCGATTGGGCTATTTATTTTTTAAGGGAACTGGTATAACATACGGAGCACCATAGTTCGATTATTACATTTGTATAAACATAAATGTATAATTTTGTTTTGTGTTTGTGAATATTTTTAGGTTATTTTATTATATAACTATAACAAGTTTTTTAAAGCAAATGCTCTTCATTATAAAATGTATAATATAATATAATATAATATTTGGTTGCATAGAAGAATGTGTACCCTCATATATTGTACAGTACAATATATGAGGGTACAGTATTGATATCTGTTATGGCAAAGATTAGAGACATCTGTTTGATATGAGACAGCAGTCCAAAAGTCCTTTTAAAACTACTTTTCCAATCTTAAAGAGACAGACTGCGAGTCTGGTAGTTGTTATGCAATGTGTCTCTTTCGGTGCGTGAATACTAAAAGTCCGTGCAATACGATCTAGTCAAAAAAAAAACTAAATTCCTTGGACTCTCGACAATATATCACGTGTGAACAAATCTTATCCCGCAAACGGATAGCGTCGTATAATACTACGTTACTGTAAAAAGTTGCTTTTGTGGCACTCACGTCGCGTTACCTTTACGCAAAATTCCATACTTAAATTTACAAACTTGGGGTTTTATGTTTCTTTAATTCAGTCGCACAACTTTGACATATTGGTTTGTACATAATTTTAGATATTATTAAATCTGCCGTAAGCCCTATGATAGTTATAATTACGGTAACTTATTTATTTCAAATTAATTTGTTTATACTAGGTTTCATTACGTAAACAAATTATTTTCAATGTCAATGGTTGGTTGTTCGCATTGTCGAATATTGAAGAGCATTTGCTAGACAGAATAACTGTCTATAAAGCCCAGTTATTTTATGTTTAATGCTTTTATTTTAATACTTTGTCGGTTTTTTGTACAGTTGGATTAAAAATATTTTTAACTATTTTTTTTATTTATAAATGCGACCCTTATACTTATACACTTTGGATTTGTATCAATAATAATCTAGTCAACGACCTATTTTACCATAGTCGGTGATAATAGTTTAAAAGCCTGCTGGAGACGAGCGTGTAAGGTGTGCATCGGACACGGGCGATATAGTAAATATCTTCATAGATAGACAGGTCTAGACAGTTAAGTCCTTTCGACCCACCTTCCACCGTTTTTTTTGGGACACTGTGACAGTTGCCGAGCCTGCGGCCGTCTTAATGTCGAAGCCAACGACCAATCGATCGAAATGTCGACATAAATCGTACATAAGTTTTTTTTTTTTAAAGCCCATTGGTACGCGTTGTGGGAATCGAACTGTTGACTAGAAATACCTAATAATGAGCCATTCGGCTATCATGTCGTTTATATGATGAAAAAATATTTAAGGTATAACAAGAAATCTCATCGCGTGGAGATCATAGACTTGAGTATATAATATAAATAACTTAGTGTTATAGTGGAAATGGACCCAGTATTATTTAGTAGGTATTATTTTACATAGTCTAAATATCGGTATCTACTTGATTTAAGATACAACATGTCTATTAGAGTTTGAACTGTTTTACGGGACGATGTGGCGACGTGGTGCCTGAAAGTGAAATATCTATGGAATATAGATTGGAATAAATAATATTTTTAATTATTAAGACTCCGATGACCAACAGTTGCTGTCGAAAGAGACACGGGGAGAGTTTCCACTCGAGATTCTTTCCCAAGGTGTATCATTTACTTTCCCCTTTCAATGATCTTCCCCATACGGCTTGCAGTGAACACCCATGTTTCGTTTTTCATGTATATGGCCACCAATACGCAGTGATTTTGCATACAGTTTTGATGTAAATTTTAAGCGATGAGTCTTTTCTTGGGAGTTCGTGATAAAAAGTATATGATTTCATTATTTTATAGAAGTGTAATGTGAAAACTCTAATATTTTTAGACTTTTTTTAAACGAATTCTTCTTTGAAAAGTTTGTCACCAAAGACGGTTATATGTCACCGCAATATAATTCCCTGAATGCCTGCACCGCGGATTTGGATTTGTCAGTTGAACTTTGGGAAGAAGATAAATTTGGCTTGAAGCCAATCTGTAACTATTTCATTTACAGGAGAAATTTCTTTGCTAGTAGAAAAATGAAATCGACTTATCCTACCGATATTACAGTGAAAGATTTTCCATAATTAGAATCGCTTGGCAAATAGATCGCGCACCGAATATTTCTGAGAAATTTTCCATGCTACTGACAGTGTGCGTATTCAGTTTAAGTGCAAAGTCATAAAATTTAAGATATGTTATATATCACGATTTGATAAATGCATAATAATAGAGTTTACAGTACCTCGTGTAATTATTTGATTATTTGTATGGCAACGTAACCTACAAAAATACGCTACTTACAAGATAAAAATTGATTTTGGTCATTTCAAAGGAATATTATGGATATCGTAGGACTAAGGGAAAATCTTGGAAATGTTTATAAATTCTGATACTTGGGCTTACCCCCTTCCACTTGGTTACTTATAACCAAGTGGAAAACTACTCCTTTCTGGTACTGCGATCGCCTCTTTGATTGCTATTAGTGATAATTTGAAATTTAAAATTCCACAATGGAATTTTACAGGCCGTTTTATGTGTGTAGATATCAATGCTCTTTCTTAGTACCTCATACCTACGTCAGGATTTTCATAAAACTATACTACATAAAATATGTAGCCGTGGTGCATGAATACAGTGCCGATGCCACTAATTTCAGTCTGAGGAGTGAGCCCGCTGTTGGTCCACAGTAGCTGAGATTAATAAGAGACACTAGTTATACCGACAGTAGTCCGATGCGGGGGCTGCGAAGACCTCAATGTTCTCAGAGAAGCTCGCTGCGAGTTCTCAAGGACACCGTCGGTTTTCGGTGAGATCAGGCAGCTGGAAAAGTAAAAGTAGGAACCCGCCAGGTCAGGTGTTCATGATCTGTGAAAAACGTCTCCATTGCATGGTACTGAGATCTTGTGTATCGGCTTTGAGTTGTGGGAAATTTGGTCTCGCTGTATACGATGTTGTTGTGTTTCCTAATAAGTCCTTTTTTTACATACGTGTACCCCACTCTTACGCCGTGACTTCATCTCTACTGTGGAGGGTACGGAGAGCGGTGCGAAGATAACGACGCTAACACACATAATTAATAGACTCGGGCGTTTCTTTGCGGAAATTCATTATTATAAAGTTGTTATTAAATAATTACATTGCACCATTCCGCATGCAAAAATAAAAAGCATATGTTACCTGGTCAGAAGAGAAGAAGTGCACCACCCTTCCTCCCACAGACGCATGCACTAATTCTACTGGTTGCACCACCGAATCCAGGTACTACAACTGACAACGTCCCACGTGTTTCACCTCAAAACAAGGCATTATAAAGCGAGTAGACTTCACGAGGAACGAACGCAGAGTGACAAATGAAGTCGTGGTCTTCTTCACCGACAAAGTCGGGGTAACTTTCCGAGGCATAGCCTCCCTCAGTGGTTTCCGTTCGCCACCCATCAATATGGGTGGGTCCTTGGGTTTGGTCCTTGCAGACCGATGGCTTCCATGACTGCCCTCGAGCGGTCGAGCACCGTCAAGATCCTCCCGCTGGGTTTCCGTGCGGGGCCCTCCGATGGTTGGCCCCCGGACATCTTCCCATGGGGTGGTCATGCTGCTGATATTAACGCTGGGCGTGACATGTACCGTCCGGTTTTTCTGTGTCTTCGCAGAACTCGTCTCTTCCTCCGTCTACGCCGCTAGCTCCCTAGGGAGCGCCTTGCCCTCAGGGGGTCGAGCGTGCAGCGGGGCGATATTCCTCAGGTGGGCCAGTTTGGAGGCGTCTGCACGCTCGAACATAGTCGAGGCGAGGCGCCTTACAAACTCCTCCAATGTTTCGAGCTTCAGGTCCCGTCTGATGGTGGCATTTCGTACGCACCGAGGCGCGCCGACAATGGCTCGCAGGGTGGAGTCTTCTTGCTGTTAGCTGCTTCCTCGACGAGTCGCTGATCAGTGCGATCCATGCCGGCGCGTCGTAAGTCAGTCTGGTGCGCACGTACAGCTTGTATACTCCAAGTTTGGTCTATGTTGGCAAGCGGGACCTGAATACCGGCCCCAGGAGAGCTCTGGCGGATCTGGCCTTAGCCACTGTTTCTTTGACGTGGTGGACGAGGCTGAGTTTGCGGTCAATTGTCACGCCCAGGTATTTGACCGTGCTCGACCAAGGTATGTCCTGTCCCATGAACTTCAGTCCAGGTGGCAGTCTGAGTTTGTGTCCCAGCAGGATGGCCTGTGTTTTGCCGACATTCACCGACAGTCTCCAGTCGGCGAGCCATTTGGGAAGTAGATCCAAGGTTTTCTGTAGCTTTACCACTGCGTGCGCTGCACTCATAGATCTTGTTAGGTACGCCGCGTCGTCGGCGTACAGCGCAACCAGGGAGTGGTCCGGATTCGGTATGTCGTCGGTGAAGACGGCATAACACGCCGGCGACAGGCAACTGCCCTGCGGGACTCCTGCTATTTGTCGGGGTTGGGACAGTGCTCCTTGTATGGCCACCTGGAACGTTCTGTCCTGTAGGAAGGAGGCCACCACCTTTATGTAGCGGCGAGGGATTTCCTTTCTTGCTAGCTTCAGCAGAAGACCACTATGCCATACCCGGTCGAATGCCTTCTCCATATCGAGAAATACGGCGGCAGTAGACTCGTGTTTTTATTTCGACCGACCGTAGCATAGTGCAAGACTCGGGCGAGCTGGAGAGTGGTCGAATGTTCGGCCCTAAAGCCAAACTGTTCCGTCCTTAACTTCAGGTACGGCTGGATTCTTTGTAGCATTATCTTTTCGAACACCTTCGAGATGCTGGGCAGAAGTGAGATGGGCCGGTAGCTCGACGCCTCCAGGCAGTTCTTTCTCGGTTTAGAGAGCATGATTATGCGCCCTAGCTTCCACGCTTTTGGGAAGTGCCCTGTGCGCAGGATGCCGTTGAACAGTCGCGCGTAGGCTGCGATGGTCTTCAGTGGAAAGTGTCTCAGCGCGGCGTTCGTCACGCCGTCCGCGCCTGGGGCCTTCTTGATGCTGGTCTGGCGTATCATGCGCCCCACCTGCCCTGGAGAGATGGCTTCCCAGTTTGAGTCTTCTGCTTCGTCCACCGGCCCGTCCAAGTAGGCTCGAAGGTGCTCCTCCACTGACATCGTGTGGCTCAGATCAGAGGACGGAAAGGGCCGAAACTGTTCTTCGAGGTAATCCGCGAAGATTTCCGCCCGGTCTTCTGCTTTGAAGCGTAGGGTGCCATCCTTGTGCTTCAGAGGTCTGATAGGTTCTTTCGCACCGGAGAGCTGTCGGCAGAGTTTATGGATCGCCGGCCAGTCCCCTTCCATTCTGCCGACGTGGTTAGACCAGCTCTCGGCGGAGTGTTGTTGGATGGCCTCCTAACCCTCGCCGTTAGCTCATTCAGGAGGACTTCAGGGTAGGGCATCGCGTGCGCTGCCATTCTCTCCTCATGCGCCTCTTCTTCTCCAGTAGTGAAGATGCTTTGGCAGGCAGCGTGTCCTGAGCTGTCCTTGCTGCTGAGTTGGTGGCCTTTTCGAGGGCGTCTTGAGCGGCTTCCTGCAAAAATTACAAAGGATCTCCACTTCTTCCTCCGTGCCAATGGGCATGGTCTTCGTGTTTTCCTCAAGCAGCTGCTGGAATTTTCCCCACTGGATCCTCCTCCTAGTCGGTGCTGGAGCCAAAGTGTCCTTGGGTGTTACCGCCAGGACATCCAAGACCAGAAGGTAATCTGACCCAAGGTCGTCCAATAGGACTTCCTGTATTGGGGGACGGCAATACGGTGGGTGACCATCACGTCTAAGACCTCCGCCGTGTGGTTCTCGCAGGTCAGGTACCTGGTCGGGGTCTTCGGCCCGTAGACGCGATAGCCTCCGCTTTCGGCGTCATCAAAGAGTTTTCGCCCGTTCGGGCAGATCTTGGTGGATCACCCTGTGTGGCTGCAATTTAGATCTCCTGCGATGACTGTTGGGTAGGTGACAAATGAGGCACTCGAGCAGTCTTTTATAAGATGTACACTCATAGTGACGCACCGGCTGCCATCCCAACCGACAACAGCCGATTGCATCACAAACCTACCGGATCTGCTGATCAAGTCCACTTGGAGCGACTAGCTCGGGCCGGTAATTACCCACAAAGTCATGCCGGCCATTGAGGTTAAGAGTAACCTCAATGGTTTAACATAAGTGTCCAAGTTACGTTTGCAAAGCCCCCTCGCCACGAGAGGCGGGAACCAGTTCTGAGGGTTCCTGTATAGTCCTGCCATTGTTGGAACTTTGCACTTGGAGGCATAGATGTTACAAGTGTTTTACCTATGTTAAGTGAACATTATTTTTATTAATCAATATTGGCGATTTTTTTTACAGCAAACGTCCTTAATTGTTTTGCTGAGGTTCCTTGAAAATAACTTTTAAAATATAAATAAATAAATATAAATATCTTCACGCCATTCCCAATATGGGGTAGGAAGAGGTCAAGTATAGACAATTAAGCCCCTTCGACCCACCTTCCACCGAAGATAATTTAGGGACAACGTGATAGGTGGTGAGCCTGTCGCCGTCTTTATGTCCAAGCCAACGATCGTACATAAGTTTCTGTAAACCCATTGGTACCAGCCTGCCACCTGGGGATCGAACACGGGTCTCTTGACTCGAAATTCCTACCACCCAACTACTCGGCTATCGTGACTTGGGAACTTTTAAAATAGATTCCTAATTAAACGATTAAAATTAAATATGTGCAAAAATAATAAGTGTCATATGTTATCTGGTCCCAATATGTTTCGTAGGTAGAGCAAAACAGAATCTTCTGCGAATTTTTCCATAACATTTATACTTAAGGTTTTGTGTTTGGGTCTGTTTATAGAAGGTAAGGTAAAACAAAAGCTGACTACGATCATGCGAGCTCTCCATTTTTTATAACAGTTATTTTATGAATATTAAGTTGGGTTTGTATTTTTAAGCCGCTACGCAAAAGGTGGGTATTTTTTTCGAGGATGATGTATGCAGATATTACTTGATGGTAGTGAACGGCTTGATGAATTTCAACATGAATGGGTCTTTAATGTGGGAGTGACTTGATGGTATAGGTATATTTAAATAAACCTAGTCGACTTTTTCTTAATACCAATTGAAGATAGGTCACTCGCGCAAGAGATGATGATTGGGCGACCACGGCTTCATCTACAATGTACAACCTACGAGCGACCTCCGCGGATGAGCGGCGTTTACGTCGGTTTTCTTGGCGTCGCCAGCTCTTTCTCCAGGCCCCGGGTTTTATTCCCAGCCGTGTCAATGTAAAATACCACTTTTTCTATATTTTCTCGGGTTTAGGTGTTTGTGGTAACGTCGTTGTTTCTCAGTTATGAATCAGAGCAATGTATGTAATATTGTCCCAATTTATTAATCTATGTATAATTTCCATAATAGCTGTATTCATTTACAAAAAGGAAGCAATATCGCGAAATCACAATCTCATTAGCGCAATCATTGAACTTAATAATGATAATCTAATTTATTATCATAAAAAACCTACATAGTCGATACTGCGTGTCGTTTGGCTATCTTATCAATTGTGGATATGGTAAATAGTAAGCAAAATGTAATACACAATACAGTCTTAGTGAGTTTCTGTTTAACATCGTCCGATTATTCAAATGCAAAACGTTGCAGTTTCAAACAAGCTTATCGAGTGTTTAGAAAAACGATTAGAAGGTAAGGAGATTTATTGAAACTAGTGAATTGTAAATTTTTTATTTTTGTATCGTATAGAAGTGCATAAAGTTCATTTTTAGTCGCGTGGTTAAATGTTTAAGTTCTAACTGGCCGCGGTACACACGACCTTGCGCCAGTGCTCAAACGCAATTACTAATTAGTGGAAATTGCGTATCTGGATGAGTTTTCCGCTTGTAAATGGCATGAGCATTATTTCCTAGTTAATAAGAAGTGTAAGGAATTTCGATACGATGAAAAGTTATTTATAATACTAAAACAGAACCATAATTTAATTTCTAACTTCATTTAAATTCTAATTAAGTTCAATTTTATTGGCTAGGAATATTAGGAATGTTTTATATGCGTTCAAAGCGAAAATTCGTTTATTAAGGCTCAATCAAGTTTTAGTTCTTCAAATTATTGAAACGGGAGAGATAGAAAAGAGACGAATAGATTATATTATTCCGATAGACACCCTACGATAATCGGAATTACGGAAGATGCATATCCCTCTGTCGACCCCGAATACTACAAATCAAAAGTATATAAAAAATGTAATACTAAAGAACTCTACCACAAGAACTATGCACTTTTTCTGAGTTAAATATGTTAACCAGGTCAAAACCAAACTGGAAGCCAACTTTTATTCCAATCCGTTCCACCCGTGTTTCCAATCATCTAAAGTCTATCAATCTAGGTCCAAACATTCATACATACACATTTTTAATATTAGTAAGATAATAGTTAATTGCTTTTTAGAAATATTCATCATCGATGTTTTGAAATGAGAAAGCAAGACGGTGAATAAGTTTTTTCGTGGAATGGCTAAGTTTATAAAATCCTTTTTCCAAACGCCCGATAAAAGGAAATGCCCTCAATATGGAACGGAAAATGAAGGAGATGCTGGTGACTTGACTCCGCCATTAGGCGGAAGAAGAAAACTCTCAATATCTAGATCGGGACGGATGAAGCAAAGTAATAAGAAGAGACACTCGATTTCATTGGAGCTGTATGGTGAGGTAAGTTGTAGAAACATACAACATACACAGTATAGCTAGTAGTTATAAATAAATAAACTGTAAACACTGTCTGTGTACAAACTAGAGTTTGTATAGTTTAGCTCTTTTTACTTAAGCTGATGAAGCGAAAGAGTCTGTCACAGTCTATTCATGCCATCGAAACAAATCGTTTAGTAAAACTTGCTATGAACTTTTGTCATGAGGATGTACTTGAGTCTGGGTCTAATTCGATTTTATTATTACGGCTGTAGAAATGCGATAAATAAAAAAAAATAAAATATCTTCACGCAATTCCCAATACAGGGGTAGACAGAGGTCGAGTCTAGACAATCAAGTCCCTTCGACCCACCTTCCACCGAAGATATTTTCGGGACAACGTGACAGGTGGTGAGCCCGTCGCCGTCTTTATGTCCAAGCCAACGATATTCGTACATAAGTTTTTGAAAAACCCATTGGTACGAGCCTACCAACTGGGAATCGAACTCGGGTCTATTGACTTGAAATTCCGACCACCCAACCACTCGGCTATCGTGACTTAGAAATGCGGTCATCTTTTTATTTAAAAATGTATGTGTATGGGATCTGTATTCGAATCAGGAAACTCGAGGCAGAGTTTACTCGAAACTTATGTACGAATTGTATCGTTCACTTGCATATTAAGACGACAACACTCTCGCCACCTGTCACGTTGTCCCAACCTTTGGGACCGTTGGACCTCTGACTACCCTTGTATTGCGAAAGCGTGAAGTAATTTTTTTGGGGTCATTGTAGAAGCGTGCTCGTCGCGACCCCTGCCAGCCCTTTCAGGGCTGCAATTTTACAACTGCGTACCCATGCCAACGAGGGTTAGGGCGTCCCCCCAAGGCGACGCACACCAGTTCGTCCCCGTTGGTGTGAAATGCAGCGCGCAAAGCGGCGATGGGGACCGCCACCCGTCACGCACAGCCCGACACGGCGGAAGGTGGAGGACGGAGTGCAGAGTTGGCACGTGGAATGTTAGAGGAGGCATGAGAGATAAGACGAATGAGTTGATTGAAATAATGAAAGAAAGAGAATTAGATGTCGTGTGTTTGTCGGAGACCAAGCGGAAGGGCAGTGGTACTGAAGAGCTCCCTGGCGGGGCGTTAGCTCTATGGTCCCGGAGAGCGAGAGCGCCTGCCAGGGAGTGGGGGTGCTGCTGTCGTCTCGGTTGGTCGATGTTATGATTGAATATAAGGTTGTGAACTCGAGACTTCTCTGGGTTCGCTTTAAATTGGGACTGACGAAGTTATTCCTTTTGGCTGTTTATGCGCCGGTGGCTTCGTCGTCCAGAGCTGAGCTGGAGGAGTTTTGGGAGAATGTAAGAGAAGTTCTAGACTTGGTTAGAGGAAACGAAAGAATTGTTGTATGTGGTGATTTGAATGGATGAGTTGGTACCGCTCGGCCAGGGTACGAGTCGGTGCTTGGAATGTTTGGCGATAAAAGGGTTAACGATGCTGGCAAGCTTATACTGGCTGTATGCAAGGAAAAGGGTCTTCTTGTGACAAACACTATGTTTAGTCACAAGAAAATCCATATGTATACTAGAACAAGAGAGAATGAGAGAAGTATGATCGATTTATTCCTGGTGGATGACCGACTGCGAAAACAGGTGATGGATACGCGTGTGTTCCGAGGTGCTGACCTGGGAACGGATCACTACCTAGTGATTACTAGATTTAGGGTCTGTTCGCGGGTTGGCGCCACCGGACGGTGATACCAGAACCACAGTCGGTCGGTAGCATCCGAAGCTGGAAGCTTCAGGAAGCGGACACTAGGAATAAATATCAAGCAAGGGTAACCGAAAGCTGGACAGCATTGGTGTTAGGAAAGAACGTGTGGAAGAAATATGGCAGAGCCTTAGAGATGGAATGGTTAGTGCAGCGGAAGACGTGTGTGGAACTGTGAAAAGAGGTAGTAGTAAAAGTGGTGATGCATGGAGGAATGACGAAGTGAAAGAAGCTGTAAATAAGAAGAAGAAAGCATGGTTAGACTACTTGGCCTCTAGTAATGATAAGGATATGAGAGAGAAGAGGAAAGAAAGATATTAGCTCCAGAAAGTTCACACGAAAGCATTGATTGAGGAAGTGCGTGAAAGGAGTAGAATGGAAGCGGACGAAAGGTTGTCGCACAACTTCAAGGAGAACTCCAAACTCTTCTGGAAAGAGGTTGAAGGACCCGGAGTGGTGCGACAGCCTTAAGGATGAATAAAGTGCTTTCGGGAACCAATGACGTCCTCTCAGAAAAATCGGACGTCATGCGCTGCATGACGTCCGATTGGAGCGAATTTTATAGAGAGATGTATGCGTGTGATGATCTTAGTGAGGGATCCGGGGTGACGCCATGACTGGTACGCCAGACTCGGACCTCGATGACACTGAGGTCATCAGTATGAAAGAGATTGAATGTGCGCTTAGAAGTTTGAAATGTGGTAAGGCTGCGGGACTAGACAGAGTTACTGCTGAAATGGTCAAGTATGGTGGGCCACGCGTCTGGGACAGCTTTCATCTGCTGTGCAATTTGTGCTGGCGAACGGGGCTGTTCCGGATGATTGGCGATCCGCGGTCATTGTGCCTTTATATAAAGGTAAAGGTTCACATTATGACTGCGGGTGCTATCGGGCGATCAGCTTGACCAGTTTAGCAAGTAAAGTTTACTCGAAGGTTTTGACACGTAGGATGCAAGATAAATCGAAAAGATTTCTATGGGAGGCACAATGCGGATTTAGACCTGGAAGAGGATGCACGGATCAAATGTTTTCTCTCCGCATGATCACGGAGAAGCTTCTGGCTGCTAACCAGAAGATTTTCTGTGCTTTTGTGGATCTTGAGAAAGCATTTGATAACGTTGTAAGGAAGAAAATGTGGGAACTGTTGCCGGGGTATGGTGTGGATGGTCGATTGCTAAGGGCTGTGCAGTCACTTTACTGTGACTGTAAAGCCTGTGTGCGGGTAGGGCATGACCTGTCACCCATGTTTAGCGTCCAAACGGGCGTAAAACAGGGTTGTGTCATGCCTTCCTGGCTGTTCATACTGTATCTCGACAGCTGTTTACAGAAGCTGAAAGATAGCTGTTTGGGTGTGAAATTGGGTGACATAAAAGTAAATTGTCTGCTTTATGCTGATGATGCAGTGCTTATAGCACCATCAGAGGCAGAACTGCAGGCATTAGTCACGTGTATGAAAGAAGAATGTGAAATTAATGGTCTCCGTTTGAATGCTAATAAAACTAAGGTTCTGGTATTTGAAAGGGACGAAGAAAGAACGAAGTGCGAAATTTGGGTAAATCAGGAATGTCTAGAACAGGTGAATGAAATTGTATACTTGGGGAGTGCGTTTAGCCGGGATGGAAGATGTGATTTAGATGTGGACAGGCGTGTCGCTGCCGGGAACAAAGTCAATGGTGCCCTGACTGCGTTAATCAAAAGGCAAGGCGTTGTGAAAAGTGCACGCCTTGCAATACATAACGCAGTGTTGGTACCGACTTTGTTATATGGCAGCGAAACCTGGGTATGCCAGAAGAAGCATAAAAGCAGGTTGAATGCAGTGGAGATGCGATCTCTTCGTAAAATGTGCGGCCTTACCATGGCCGACCGAAAGCGAAACGAAGAGATTCGCAATATGGCAGGTTTGAAAGATGACCTTGTCTCAAAAATGGATAAGGGCGTGCTTCGATGGTTTGGGCACGTTGAGCGAATGAGTGAAGACCGAATGGTGAAGAAAATATATAGCGCGAAAGTTAATATTAAAAGTTGTCGAGACAGACCGAGAATAACTTTCGAAGACCATGTGAGCAAATTGCTCGAAGAGAGGAGGGTCAAGAGTACTCGGATACCTAGACGTGCATGTATGAAGAAGATGATGAATCTGAAAGAAGGAAAGAAGTATGTAGGGATCGTGACACTTGGCGATCTGTTCTCTCTGGCTACCCTGTCAGGGATTGTGCGTGAAGATAAATAAAATAAATATAAGTGAAGTAATTTTTTTAATTTGTATTATAGTAGCTAGAATTAATTAGCTACACATGCATACTCAATAGGGATAATATCAAGTACATTGCTCTTTAGTAGTAAGTAGCTTAAGTACTTCTGTTATGGAATCAAAAGCAACAAAGGTACCCCAAATATTCAGACCCGAGAAAATTTACAAAAAATGTTTCTTACATTTATCTGACCGGCAATAAAACCCGAGACCTTAGAGCTGGCCATTCTATGCAAATCGAAGTGTCCAGCATTCGTCTACAGAGGTCGTCAACTATATTTCTAGCTTAGAGTATACAAAATAAGGAATGTTTACTCCAAAGTCCTTACTTTACAAGAAGTAAAGTAAGTATTCGCCTGCCTAATTATTAGGTATATATATATATATATATATATATATATATATATATATATAGTATATATATATATATATATATATACATATATATATATATATATATATATATATATATATATATATATATATATATATATATATATATATATATATATATATATATATAGTATATATATATAGATAGCCGAGTGGTTGGTGGTCGGAATTTCGAGTCAATAGACCCGAGTTCGATCCCCAGTTGGTAGGCTCGTACCAATGGGTTTTTCAAAAACTTATGTACGAATATCGTTGGCTTGGACATAAAGGCGGCGACGGGCTCACCACCTGTCACGTTGTCCCGAAAATATCTTCGGTGAAAGGTGGGTCGAAGGGACTTAATTGTCTAGACTCGGCCTCTGTCTACCCCTAATTATTAGGTCAAAACAAAATACCATTCCAGTGAAATTAGGCTTGTGGTATCCCATCAGTATTTGTGTGTGTGTGTGTATGTGTATTGTGTGTGTGTATCCCATCAGTATTTTTGGGAGAAGTTGGCAAATGGGCACTCGGTTTAACTACACCACCGGAGATTTTGTGCGAATGGAGCCTAAGTTTAAAAAAATATTTGCAGCACTAGATGCCTCTACTTCACGCCTGTGTTCTGTAAGGTTTTGAAGAGCCTGTTTACTTCCTACTATATATGCGTGCGTATACTGGAAACAAGCGGAAAATTTTACGTCAGCCGCGTATACTTACAAAAAATACTTATTTCAATGTTATTACATAAAAAACAAAATACAATTATCTATATGCATTTATCACCACTATCGTTTGTTATCGGTCTCCATCAATAGTAAATCGCCGTTAGATTATAGATTAGTGATGCATAGGTACTCCATAATATCGTAATCAACGCAAGTTTTCAATGTCTGCTTTATCTTTTTGAATAATATTTAACAGCCCATGCGGCTGTTAAATATATATATAAGTAAAGTTATATATATATATATATATATATATATATATATATATATATATATATATATATATATATATATATATATATATATATATATATATATATATATATATATATATATATATATATATATATAAGTGTTCATTGACAGCGCACTATAAAGCTTTAGGGCATGAGTTCAAATCTGAAGGGAGTGTTTGTTTAACAAAAAACCGTGACTAGAAAACCTTACTTATCGGGTTTGTTGAACATGAACACAAAAATTATGTTGAACACAAAAACACCGGTTTTTTTTAAATTATGCGCTTGATTCATCATCGTTTAAGTATCAGTTCAGTAAATAAACAGCCAGGTCATAAGTATTGTCACACAGTAAAAACTTTTCTTTTAGAATGCTGGCCACAAAAAAGTTTATTGAATTCGAATTGTTCATGAAAATAAAACTACATACTTTTTAGAATTTTACTCATTTTTAAATTTGGAGTGGACGCTTAAAGAAGACCAGTTATTGCGTTGCATCATTGCGGTTACGCGCCAATTCAAGTTTTTAACATACTGAAAAATTTGAATATAACTAAAAGATTCGTTTATCTTACCTTCAAACGATACAATGAAGACTCTAGTGTAGATGATCGATCAAGAAGTGGTCGCCCTCGGTCTGTTAGGACTCCAGCAGTGATAAAAGCTGTGAAGGCTGGAATTCAAAGAAATCCCTAACGTAAGCAGAAACTGTTGGCCCTTCAGATGGGGTTAAGTAGAACCATGGTGAAAAGGATATTAAATAAAGACTTAGAGCTTCGGGCATATCAAACAAAAACAGGACATTGTTTGAATGCTCGTCTAATGCACCTGAGACTGAAGAGATGCCGCGCTTTGTTTAAGCGGTACGCGGGAAAAAAAATATCGGGAAATTCTTTTTTCGGATGAAAAATTTTTACCTTAGAAGAGATCTACAACAAACAAAATGATAAATCACGCACACAGTAGTGAAGAAGCGAGCAACCGTATTCCGCGTGTCCAACGAGGTCATTTTCCATCCTCGCTCATGGTATGGTTGGGAGTTTCTTATTGGGGCTTAACAGAGGTACATTTTTGCGAGAAAGGTGTAAAAACGAATGCAGTTGTGTATCAAAATACAGTCCTGACGAACCTTGTGGAACCTGTTTCTCATACCATGTTCAATAACAGGCACTGGGTATTCCAACAAGATTCGGCGCCAGCTCATAGAGCGAAGAGCACACAAGACGTGCTCAAAGCCTCATCCCAATTTAGAGTCACTCAAGACATCCTTGATTAAGGCAGCCGCCGATATTGACATGGACCTCGTTCGTGCCGCGATAGACGACTGGCCGCACAGATTGAAGGCCTGTATTCAAAATCACGGAGGTAATTTTGAATAAACTTTAGTGTGACAAGAATCTATGTTTTGTTAAGTTCATTTTGGTATATAAATAGTTATATAATGAATAAACTTGTTTTAATTATTTTAGGTTAAACATGTGACTAAGTACCGATTCTGTATTGGTGTTTTGGATTTTTTTAGTATAGAACGACGTGCAGACCGAAATGTTTAAACACTCTGTCTTGCCATACTCCAACTGAGACCCTATTTTATTTGTATATACTTTGGTATTGATCGGACATAATTTTTATTTTATAATGGTAATATGGTTTAAATCATCTTGCAATAATACAAATTCAGCTGGAGATGTTGTATTATTGCAAGATGATTTAAACCGTCTCATTTCATGGTGCAGAAAGAATAGCATGAAAATCATTAAATGTAACGTAGTTCGTTTTACTAGGAAAAAAACCCTGATCGACAGATCATA
The DNA here is from genome assembly GCA_029286605.1 of Sericinus montela. Lineage (NCBI taxonomy): Eukaryota > Metazoa > Arthropoda > Insecta > Lepidoptera > Papilionidae > Sericinus > Sericinus montela. The sequence goes on along the minus strand of JAGSMR010000030.1, from coordinate 6,945,557 downwards.
TTTTATAAACGGTGTTCAACTAGCTGAAGTGGAATTCATTGGAGATTTAGGCGTCATTCTTGATAACAAACTGCGATTCAATATTCACATTGATAGCCTAGTTAAAAAAGTTTCAAAATTTGATGATTTGTTACACGTAATTGTAAAGAGTTCAAAAAACCTTGCACCAAAATTGCAATTTACTGTGCATTAGTACGCAGTGGCTTATAGTACTGTAGCGTTGTATGGAACCCACACTATGTTATATATATCAAACGACTGGAGAGTATTTCAAAAACGATTTTTATGGAACCTTACATACCAATGTAATCTGGCAAAAATAATTCCGAGTTATGAAGATCGATTAAAACATTTCGGAATGAAACCACTTTTCTGCCGTATAAAGCTGCTTGAGGCTATGTTTCTTTGTAAACTAGTTAATGCTTATATTGATGTTACCTATCTTTTGTCGCAACTGAATATTTCTGTACCCAAGAGATTACCTAGATCCTTGAAATATGTTCTCTTTGTTGAAAAGGCAGCAAAATCAAACTTGGGACATTATTCTCCTCTAAACAGATTAAAAAAGAATTATAATGCTCTTCACAATTTAAGTGTCAATGTTACTATCAAAGATCTGGATAGGAGTACTAATGTCTCCAGGCTTCATCAAAAATTACCTGTAATAGATATTTTTTTCTAATAAACTCCATATATTTAAAATCTACTTACAGCAGACTGTAGATTAGTGGACAATATTTAAGGAATGTAATCGGTTATCTGAACTTTGTAATTTATTTTGGTTATAGTTCATTATAATAAAATGTTTTAGACGCATTAACTTAATATTTTTAACTGTATTTTATTAGTTTTAAATTCCTCCTAAATGTTGTTGCTATTTTATAAAATTGTAGTTTGCACCTATAATTGGAGTGACACTTACCTTTCCTTGTAAATATGTTAATTTTTATAGTGCTTATGATGGTGTACACTTTGTTGGAGCAACTTTTAAATAAATAAATAAATAACTTTGAAGGAATTACCATACATTTATATATGAAAGGGATTACCTAATCTAACCAAAAGAAGTACACTCCGTTTACATATACTTTTCCAATAAGTAAGATTTACCGTATAGATTTTATATTTATTGTCAAGCACAGTACCAGGTACCTTAATTAACATTGCTGGACGTTGTTGGTCTTAATCAATAAATAATAAGCTATGAGTTGGGCCTATTGTTATTGCGATTGTCATGGCTGATCACTTCGTAGTTTGCTAGATTTTTGTAATACTTTTTTGTATCATTTACTTATTTAATTTAATTCTTCTTTTATTTTCAGAATCTTCAATCAGAAAAGCCAAAGACTGAGGAATACTACGTTAATAATCAAGGAAACCAAACTGTTAAAACATCGGATAATAACGAAGATAAATTACAAAGGCGACACAGTACTAAAGCAAGGACACCAGAGGAGGAAATAGATATAGCATTCGATATTATAGATAAAACATAGTACTATTGTAGTGGTGGCGGTGTTGTACACCACTATCTCATTTTATACCATGGGTGACGTAAAATAGAAGTTGCCAGTACAATTAACATATACAGGTATAAATTCTAGGACTATATTATTTACTATGTCAGCTACGAGCCACCGAAAGCTAAATGCGTTTGAAAAGCGAAAGGTAGTGAAGGCCAAGCCGCTAGCAATGTTTTAACTATATCCGTGCGTCTTCTGAAGGGTGATGCGGACGATGAAGCATGGTTAGAAATCTTATATAGGAGGCCTGTATCCGGAACTTATATGACGAACTCCGTGGACGAGAGGCGTAAATACTGGTTTTCAAGGTGTCGCCGTCTCGAGATCTCGGGTTCGATTCCCGGTCGGGTCAATGTAGAAAATCACTTTTTCTACATTTTCTCGGGTCTGGGTGTTTGTGGTGCCTTCATTGTTTCCGATCCCCATACCTCAAGTGCTTTAGCATCTTACATTGGGATCGGAGCAATATATATATATATATATATATATATATATATATATATATATATATATATATATATATATATATATATATATATATATATATATATATATATATATTTATGTATTTATTTATTTATTTATTATAATATATATTAATCACTACGTGGTCAAATGCGCCATGAGATACGTATTTGTGTGTGGGCCTACGTTAACTGTAGACTTACCATGATGTCTTAATGCTATTTAATGTGTGATAAAAAAAAACGAATTATTACAATGTAACTAAACTTACATTAATAATTCAAAGAAATGACATGGGCGTTTGAATAGAGCTGTCACTTTCTAGCGTTGCAATGCAGAATCTATTTAAATGCGATTAATTTGCGACTAAGTTGTTGATCCTTAAAATATCTATTAAGTTAAGGAATTACAATGCAAATTGAATTGCTACTATATCCTAAATAGGTGACCTATTTAGGATATAGTAGCAATTCAATTGCGCGTTGTGCGATTATTTGAAGTATGGTTCCACGTTGCGCTTTTAACATAATTTTTATGATTTCGTAAATGTTTGGCAATTTTTAACTCTACTAAGATCCTAAGTTAGGATTTTGAGTAGGTTCTAATTTGTTATATATACTTATTGTATACTTACTTATCTTCACGCACAATCCCTGACGGGGTAGCCAGAGAGAACAGATCGCCAAGTGTTACGATCCCTACATACTTCTTTCGCTTCTTTCAGATTCATCATCTTCTTCATACATGCACGTCTAGGTATCCGAGTACTCCTGACCCTCCCTCTTCGAGCAATTTGCTCACATGGTCTTCGAGTTAGTCTCGGTCTACCTCGACACCTTTTATTATTAACTTTCGCGCTATATATTTTCTTCACCATTCGGTCTTCACGCATTCGCTCAACGTGCCCAAACCATCGAAGCACGCCCTTGTCCATTTTTGTGACAAGGTCATCTTTCAAACCTGCCATATTACGAATCTCTTCGTTTCGCTTTCGGTCGGCTATGGTAAGGCTGCACATTTTACGCATCTCCACTGCATTCAACCTGCTTTTATGCTTCTTCTGGCATACCCAGATTTCGCTGCCATATAACAAAGTCGGTACCAACAAAGCGTTATGTATTGCAAGGCGTGCCCTTTTCACTAGGCTTTGCCTTTTGACTAACGCAGTCAGGGCACCATTGACTTTGTTCCCGGCAGCGACACGCCTGTCCACATCTAAATCACATCTTCCATCCCGGCTAAACGCACACCCCAAGTATACAATTTAATTCACCTGTTCTAGACATTCCTGATTTACCCAAATTTCGCACTTCGTTCTTTCTTCGTCCCTTTCAAATACCAGAACCGTAGTTTTAATAGCATTCAAACGGAGACCTTTAATTTCACATTCTTCTTTCATACACGTGACTAATGCCCGCAGTGCAGCCTCTGATGGTGCAATAAGCACTGCATCATCAGCATACAGCAGACAATTTACTTTAATGTCACCCAATTTCACACCCGAACAGCTATCTTTCAGCTTCTGTAAACAGCTGTCGAGATACAGTATGAACAGCCAGGAAGACATGACACAACCCTGTTTTACGCCCATTTGGACGCTAAACATGGCTGACAGGTCATGCCCTACCCGCACACAGGCTTTACAGTCACAGTAAAGTGACTGCACAGTCCTTAGCAATCGACCATCCACACCATACCCCGACAGTTCCCACATTTTCTTCCTTACAACCTCATCAAACGCTTTCTCTAGATCCACAAAAGCACAGAAAATCATCTGGTTAGCAGCCAGAAGCTTCTCCGTGATCATGCGGAGAGAAAACATTTGATCCTTGCATCCTCTTCCAGGTCTAAATCCACATTGTGCTTCCCATAGAAATCTTTCCGATTTCTCTTGCATCCTACGTGTCAAAACCTTCGAGTAAACTTTACTTGCTTAACTGGTCAAGCTGATCGCCCGATAGCACCCGCAGTCATTATTTGAACCTTTACCTTTATATAAAGGCACAATGACCGCGGATCGCCAATCATCCGGAACAGCTCCCGTTCGCCAGCACATATTGCACAGCAGATGAAAGCTGTCCCAGACGCGAGGCCTACCATACTTGACCACTTCAGCAGTAACTCTGTCTAGTCTCGCAGCCTTACCACATTTCAAACTTCGAATCGCACATTCAATCTCTTTCATACTGATGACCTCAGTGTCATCGAGGTCCGAGTCTGGCGTACCAGTCACGGCGTCACCCCCGGATCCCACACTAAGATCATCACACGCATACATTTCTCTATAAAATTCGCTCCATCGCTGCATGACGTCCGATTTTTCTGAGAGGACGTCATTAGTTCCAAGCTTTTTTGTTCATTCTTAAGAATGAACAAAGTGATTTCGGGAACTGTGGCCTTAAGGCCATCGCACCACTCCGGGTCCTTCCAACCTCTTTCCATAAGAGTTTTGAATTCTCCTTGAAGTTGTGCGACAACCTTTCGTCCGCTTCCATTCTACACCTTTCACGCACTTCCTCAATCAATGCTTTCGTGTGAACTTTCTGAAGCTTATATTTTCTTTCATCTTCTATCTCATATCCTTATAATTACTAGAGGTCAAGTAGTCTAACCATGCTTTCTTCTTATTATTAACTGCTTCTTTCACTTCGTCATTCCACCATGCATTACCTCTTTTCACAGTTCCACACACGTCTTCCGCTGCACTAACCATTCCATCTCCAAGGCTCTGCCATATTTCTTGCACACATTATTTCCTGACATCGATGAAGTCCAGCTTTTCGGCTACCCTTGCTTGATATTTATCCCTAGTGTCCGCTTCCTGAAGCTTCCAGCTTCGGATGCTACCGACCGACTGTGGTTCTGGTATCGTTGTCCAGTGGCGCCAACCCGCGAACAGACCCTAAATCTAGTAATCACTAGATAGTGATTCGTTCCCAGGTCAGCACCCCGGAACACTCGCGTATCCATCACCTGTTTTCGCAGTCGGTCATCCACCAGGAATAAATCGAGCATACTTTTCTCATTCTCTCTTGTTCTAGTATACATATGGATTTTCTTGTGACTAAACATAGTGTTTATCACAAGAAGACCCTTTTCCTTGCATACAGCCAGTATAAGCTTGCCAGCATCGTTAACCCTTTTATCACCAAACATTCCGAGCACCGACTCGTACCCTGGCTGAGCGGTACCAACCCATCCATTCTAATCACCACATACTTTCGTTTCCCCTAACCAAATCTAGAACTTCTCTTACATTCTCCCAAAACTCCTCGAACTCAGCTCTGGACGACGAAGCTACCGGCGCACAAACAGCCAAAAGTAATAACTTCGTCAGTCCCAAATTAAAGCGAACCCAGAGAAGTCTTGAGTTCATAGCCTTATATTCATAACATCGACCAACCGAGACGACAGCAGCACCCCCACTCCCTGGCAGGCGCTCTCGCTCTCCGGGACTCCGGACCATAGAGCTAACGCCCCGCCAGGGAGCTCTTCAGTACCGCTGGCCTTCCGCTTGGTCTCCGACAAACACACGACATCTAATTCTCTTTCTTTCATTATTTCGATCAACTCATTCGTCTTATCTCTCATGCCTCCTCTAACATTCCACGTGCCAACTCTGCACTCTGTCCTCCACCTTGTATTATTCTATACTTGCTTACTAAAATACATATCGCCTGTGAAAGTTTCGTGCAGGGCATAGACCTATCTTGTAAGTTAATATTATCCCCTGTCCCATGAAGTCATGAAAATGCCTGTCAGGCGTGGCGATTATGGCAAACTCTTCTATACAAGAGAGGCCTATGTCCTGCAGTAAACTTTTACATGATGATGACGATGAAGGGTGACGTGGACGAGTGGCGTAAACACCGGTTTCGGTCGCCATTTCAGAGGGCTTCGGTTTCGAATCGGGTTCGATTCCAGGTCGGGTCAATTTAGAAAAACCACTGTTTCTATATTTTCTCGGGTCTGGGTGTTTGTGGTGCATTCGTTGTTTCCGATTTCCATACTTCGAGTTCTTTATCATCTAACATTGGGATCGGAGCAATGTATGTGATGTTGTCCCTATCTATATATTTAACTATGATTTTTATATATATTTAACTATGATTTTTATATATATTTAACTATGATTTTTATATATATTTAACTATGATTTTTATATATATTTAACTATGATTTTTATATATATTTAACTATGATTTTTATATATATTTAACTATGATGTAATATTTATTTATAACTTGATAGGTTAATTCAGATTTCTCATTTAGCTCATTCAAAATAGTGCCTTATTAATACTCGTAAGACGTAATTTTAAAAATAGCAAAATTTAACGCTTCACTTCTTTACAATATTTTATAATTTGTTGAAAATAATTGAGAGTCTATTCTTATATTAGGTTCTAGTGTCATAAATACACCTAATATACCGACTAATATTATATAAACATGTTTTTGACAGTCGTCTCTTAGCATTAAATTAATAAGCAAATGTATAAAACTATAAAAATTATAGATATAAGATAGAAATTATTTTGTTAAGAAAAATGTAAGTTATTACAATTATTATAAATCAAAATAAAAAGACTGATTGCCCATTATTATTTTTATTTTCACCTAATAAAGAACCTTATGAATTTTATGATATTTATTTGTGTGTACATCAAGCGATACCTTACACAAATTTTGTTTATAGACACTTCACAATAATATATTTTCTAAGTAAGAAACTGTTTGTAGTGAAGCAAGTGTATTTTGTATTATTGTAATAAAAAAATAAAATACTATTCAGTTTCATTCCATACCGTTCTTTTAAAGGGACTTCAAATAAGGGAGGTTCTCAATCTGGTTGTATTTTGTTGCATTTTCTTCTTAAGTATACAACTTCTCGTTGTCGAATTCTGCCTGTGACATGTATGTTTGTTTTTACCGAACATGCTATAGTTACTTCGCAAATTATAAAATCCTCTGCTTGTAAGGATTAAAAATCCGGTGTCTATTGTTTAAAAAATATATAAATTTTGCTTTAATACAGATATTGATTTCTTTAACTAATAATAATCCAGACTATTATACTTTTAAGCTGTATTATATAGTAAGCTGCAACCTACAAGTTAAGTCTAGTACAAATCACTTGAACACGTAAATATCTAATAAAATGTACAATTATCAATACTAAATAAATATCTTAGTCGTATTAACGCGAAGTCCATGACAAGCTTGCCAGTGAGAACAGATCTCCTAGTGTCACGGTCCTTCGCTTATTTTTAAAATATTTTTTTTTTCATACACGTACGTCTAGGTATTGTAGTACTCATGACCTTCTCATTTTCGAGCAATTTGCTCACGTTCGTTCCACCTCGACCCTTTTTATTATTTATAGTTCATAGATCCCGAAAATATCTTCGGTGGAAGGTGGGTCAAAGGTCAAGGTTATTTGTCTAGACTAGACCTCTGTCTACCCCTGTATTGGGAATTGCGTGAAGATCTTTATTTATTTAATAGTTTATAAAAATTATTAAAACAGTTAATGACGAAGTTACCCATTGTGCATATTTTATTATGCCAGTAATCAGGAAAAGCAATTTATACTATTCAAAGTATCCAAATTGTCGTCTATTCTTGGCAGTGTATAGCTATCTTTCTTTGTAATCTCATTGTAAATAGAGGAACCATTCTTCTTCGTAATTAGGATCACCGGAGAATACTAAAGGCTCGTAGACGGTTCGTTAGTGTTTTTCGTTATTTGGTCTTATGTATAGTGCCATAGAGGTTATGGAAATAGTTTTACATGACGCTGACTGTATATTTGTTACTGTTGCTTATGTAAACAAAGACATAATCTTTAGGTTTTAGGTTATATTTTTATTAATACTTTTACGATTTCACACAAAACATTAAACTAATCGAAATCGCAAAAGCCATTCATAATTTGGTGTTAAGATCTTAAAAAAAAACATACCGCCCGTTTGCGAATATAAATTATCTCATAATTACATCCACGGCTTATTGTAAAGTGTCGGTTTTATTGTCAATTACTTAGAACAGTTCTTATCAGTTTACTGATAACGAAAATTGGAGATAAATTATAAACTTCCCAAAATACTGTATGATCGACGTTTGACGTTGATGATAACGACTTCAGTGGAGGAGTGGCGCATCGGTTCGATTCCCGGGTGGGTCAATGTGGAATCCCACATTTTGTTAATAATTGTATAAGATATATCTTCAACCTTCGTAAGTATGACCATATTTCACAATACCGTTCTCGTCTTAAATGGCTTACTATTCAACAAAGGCGAAACTCTAGAATTCTGCTTGTTCTTTTCTCAATCATAAATGACACTACTTACTCTTCGTATCTTAAGGATAAATTTCAGTTTCAATGCTCAATTCATGATCGGTGCCTGCGATCTTCATCTAATTACAAGATGAGTATCCCGCAACACTTTACCAATTTTGTTGGTCACTCCTTTACCATTCAGACTACACTGCTCTGGAATTCTTTGCCCGAAGACATCAGAAAGTTACCAATAAGTCGATATTTAAGAGACTTGTACGTGAACACCTTTTAACTGTCAGTTAGAATTAGTGATTGGTCATTACAGTCATAATAATGTTTTTTAAGTTTTATATATGTATGTATGTATATGTATATTTATGTATATATGTGTGTATGTATGTATATATATATATATGTATATATGTGTGTATGTATGTATATGTATATATATAATATTTATTATTTGTATTAGTATTTCATAATGCATCTTTATTTTCGTTAGGTCCCATATTGATTTTCTTTTTCTGTAACCCAGTTTAAAGCACCTTAACAATATTTCTCCACGCCTCGGGTTGACTGGCAGAGAATGCCTAATGGTATTAAGTCCTTTGTGAGGTTTGCAATAAAGTGTAAATAAATAAATAAATTTTCTACATTATCCCAGGTCTGGATGTTTGTGGTACCTTGGTTGTTCTATTCCATAACGCAATTGATATCGTGACTTTAAAAAAGTCACGATAGCCAAGTGTCAGAATGGTCGGAATTTCGACTCAAGAGACCCGAGTTCGATCCCCAGATGGCTGGCTCGTACCAATGGGTTTTTCAAAAACTTATGTACGAATTATATCGTTGGCTTGGACATAAAGACGGCGACGGGCTCACCACCTGTCACGTTGTCCCGAAAATATCTTCGGTGGAAGGTGGGTCAAAGGTCAAGGTTATTTGTCTAGACTAGACCTCTGTCTACCCCTGTATTGGGAATTGCGTGAAGATCTTTATTTATTTAATAGTTTATAAAAATTATTAAAACAGTTAATGACGAAGTTACCCATTGTGCATATTTTATTATGCCAGTAATCAGGAAAAGCAATTTATACTATTCAAAGTATCCAAATTGTCGTCTATTCTTGGCAGTGTATAGCTATCTTTCTTTGTAATCTCATTGTAAATAGAGGAACCATTCTTCTTCGTAATTAGGATCACCGGAGAATACTAAAGGCTCGTAGACGGTTCGTTAGTGTTTTTCGTTATTTGGTCTTATGTATAGTGCCATAGAGGTTATGGAAATAGTTTTACATGACGCTGACTGTATATTTGTTACTGTTGCTTATGTAAACAAAGACATAATCTTTAGGTTTTAGGTTATATTTTTATTAATACTTTTACGATTTCACACAAAACATTAAACTAATCGAAATCGCAAAAGCCATTCATAATTTGGTGTTAAGATCTTAAAAAAACATACCGCCCGTTTGCGAATATAAATTATCTCATAATTACATCCACGGCTTATTGTAAAGTGTCGGTTTTATTGTCAATTACTTAGAACAGTTCTTATCAGTTTACTGATAACGAAAATTGGAGATAAATTATAAACTTCCCAAAATACTGTATGATCGACGTTTGACGTTGATGATAACGACTTCAGTGGAGGAGTGGCGCATCGGTTCGATTCCCGGGTGGGTCAATGTGGAATCCCACATTTTGTTAATAATTGTATAAGATATATCTTCAACCTTCGTAAGTATGACCATATTTCACAATACCGTTCTCGTCTTAAATGGCTTACTATTCAACAAAGGCGAAACTCTAGAATTCTGCTTGTTCTTTTCTCAATCATAAATGACACTACTTACTCTTCGTATCTTAAGGATAAATTTCAGTTTCAATGCTCAATTCATGATCGGTGCCTGCGATCTTCATCTAATTACAAGATGAGTATCCCGCAACACTTTACCAATTTTGTTGGTCACTCCTTTACCATTCAGGCTACACTGCTCTGGAATTCTTTGCCCGAAGACATCAGAAAGTTACCAATAAGTCGATATTTAAGAGACTTGTACGTGAACACCTTTTAACTGTCAGTTAGAATTAGTGATTGGTCATTACAGTCATAATAATGTTTTTAAGTTTTATATATGTATGTATGTATATATATAATATTTATTATTTGTATTAGTATTTCATAATGCATCTTTATTTTCGTTAGGTCCCATATTGATTTTCTTTTTCTGTAACCCAGTTTAAAGCACCTTAACAATATTTCTCCACGCCTCGGGTTGAC
>JAGSMR010000030.1:2662500-2727500 GCA_029286605.1 Sericinus montela | reverse complement strand
ATTTAAGTATGTATCTATGTATGTATCTAAGTATGTATCTATGTAGGTATCTAAGTATGTATCTAAGTGTGTATCTATGTAGGTATCTAAGTATATATCTATTTAGGTATTTAAGTATGTATCTACGTAGGTATCTAAGTATGTATCTATGTAGGTATCTAAGTATGTATCTATGTATGTATTTGTATATGTTAGCGTGAGTACGTATGGCATCACTCACCGGTGAGGCACATGGGCGTGTGCTGCTGCAGCGGCGCCTGCAGCGGCGGCGGGCGCTCCAGCACGCTGTGCGACAGGAACTGCTGCGTCAGCTGCAGCGCCTGCCGCGCGCCCTGCCCCGGCGTCAGGGACATGCGCTCCTGTCATAGACAGTGGAGCCATACTCATAGACAACAATTTTATTGAATATTTGAAGCGTATAATTTTTTTTTCAAGAAAAGTCACGATAGCCGAGTGGTTGGGTGGTCGGAATTTCGAGTCAAGAGAGCCGAGTTCCATCCCCAGGTGGCAGGCTCGTATCGATGGGTTTTTCAAAAACCTATGTACGAATTATATGGATATAAAGACGGCGACGGGCTGACCACCTGTCACGTTGTACAGAAAATATCTTCGGTGGAAAGTGAGTCGAAGGGACTTAATTGTCTAGACTAGACCTCTGTCTACCCCTGTATTGTGAATTGCGTTAAGATATTTATTTACTCATTTATTAACTTATTTATATTTTTTTTTTAATGTCACGATAGCCCAATGATTGGGTGATCGGAATTCGAATCAAGAGAGCCGAGTTCTGTAAAAATAAACATTTCTCTGTATACTTTGCATTGTTTAATGAAGAATAGTTCATTATACATAAGTGAACAGCACAGCTTTTTTTCCAAAAAAAATTCAATTATAATCATATTCCTACCTGCTCAGACATGGTCTTCACGATGTTCTCATAGAAAAAATCCTTCAGCCAGGACCATTCCGACTTCATTAAGTAGTCGTACACATCGAAATCATCCAGCAATAACGTATTCTCCACTCTGTGAACCATCATGCTGACCTAATGACAAGAAATTATTAATTTAATTATTACCTCTGAAAATCATAACATAAATATCAAAAGATACCAAAAAAGTCATGATAGCCGAGTGGTTCGGTGATCGGAATTCGAGTCAAGAGACCCGAGTTTCATCCCAAAAGCTCGTACCAATGGGTTTCTCAAAACTTATATACGATTTATATTGTTGGCTTGGACATAAAAGACGGCAACGGGCTCAACACCTGTCACGTTGTCCCAAAAATGTCTTCGGTGGATGGTGGGGTCGAAAGGACTTAATTGTCTAGACCTCTGTCTACCCATGTATGATAGTTATAGCATATCCTACTTACAGGAACATCCTATCAAATTCATCAAATTCTTCTTTTACGATTAAAAATAACAGATTTTTTTAAAGAAAAAATCTTTTAACTTTACATTGACCTAAAATCTAAATTGGAAATACCTTGAATAAATGGATGTTATATTATAATTTTAAATATATTATGATAAATTCTATTAAAATAAATGTTTAAAAAAAATGTAAGACCCATTAGCAGTTTTAAATTTTTATATATGTTTATCACACAACCTACACATGGCCTTTTCCGTAGATGCCTCTGGCAACACCCATGGAAATAAAATAGGTGTTAAATTCTTATACCACACGGAAAACAACTTATCAATCAAACTTATCCCTTTCTAATAGTTTCTGTCCCTTTCTAATAATTCTAGACTAAGCTTACTGTCCCGTTAGGCTGGTAAGGCAACTTCAACAACTTCTTGATGCACTCCGCATCGGATATCACATCCACCTCTCCCACACAATCGGGGAACATATGTGCCATTCTGAAGCTGGAAGAATTTAAGTGATTTCATTAGTACCTAGTATGGTTGGTCATAAGACACATTATAAGGGTCATAAATGTTAATGCAGATAGAAGAGAAAAGAAAAAATTCAACTACCATGGGAGGGAATTGAACCCTCAACCTCCAAAGGATTAGCATCTGTGGCAAAATGTTGAAATTTTAATCTTTTGTAGGCTCCTTAGGAACATTGTCGAGATCTTATGGCCAAGTCCATTTTTATTATTCTGCAGTTTCAAGGACATAATAAAATAATATTAGTAGAGATCAGCATTTGGTTAGGCAATGGACTGGCCACACAGCTCATAGAACTGACAATTGTAGGGGAAGGAAGGTTCTCAAGTGGCAACCTCATGCAGGCAAACGCAGTGTAGGATGACTCCCCACTAGATGGAGTGACAAGAAGGAAGAAAGAAAGAAATTAGTTTATTTGTGGAGCAAATTGCTAAATGTCGCCGGAAGTCGATGGATGCAGGTAGCTGAGGACCGTTCATTGCGGAATGTTTTGCCTATGTACCTATGTTCAGCAGTAGACTCATAGGCTGTAAAGTTTTGGATATTTTTTTTGGTATTATATATATAAATAAATACATAAATAAAGAAGAAGAAAGTAATATGTAACAGTCATTTACCTAGACAAACCAGTTCCCCTTGTCAATATCTGCTTTAACCCATAGGAGTCTATCGCTGCACCCCAATTTGAGGGAGGTAGATTAAGGTCCGTATTGCACTGCAGCCGTGCATAACCCACAGGACTCTGAAATGCTGTGTATTTCACCACGGCTGTAGACTTGATGCCCGGTGACGGACTTCGATCCTGAATATTGGTTTAAATAAATAACTTTGTCACATGCTTTTTCATTTTAATGGTCAATTAGAAATAGAATAAAAAATAGAAAATATCTTTTTGCAACTGTTACACATAGACACATAATAAATGATTAACGTGGAGTAATTGTGACTATTAACAGAGCTGGCACATTGCTGTGGTCCCCACACAAGGCAAGGTCTATATGTGGGGCCCAGGTAGTACAGATCTGAGAATACAATTTTTACCATGGTCTATAATAATTTAGAAAAAAAATAGTTATTATAAAGGAATTATATGTAACTGTGCAAATGTGTATAGTGCATGTGTGTATGTTAGGGGTGTGTTTGTGTGTTGTTTATTGTTAACATTATATCTTAAGCATTTCTCCCGTTTTTTGATAAGATGACTACAACAACCATTTCCCAATAACATCATTGCTTTCCTAAAGGAACACAATTCAACTTAATGTTACAACATTTAATGATAGATAGTAGATGTGATAGAGAATAACAACACTAAAAATCCTTAAAACCCTTGGCTCTTTAAAGTTCCACAATTGTACAGCATCATCATAATGCCCTATAAAGTCCAGTCCAAAATTCTTCAGGACTTAGGTCTCTCCCATAATGGAGGGTTTGCCAAATCGCTGCGCTTGGCAACCATGTTGATGTTGTGTACCAAATACCTCACTGACACTGCTATCGTCCAGTGAATCCTGATCTAGTATTTATCAAGATGGTTGTCCGGCCATCTTTCTGTAGCCAATTGCATTTTCAATGCTTTCAAACTTGTTCTTTTAGTGTGCCATTTGATTTGACTATTGTTTTGAACCATGTTAAACTGCTAAAAGTATCAAAATGTTTCATCATATATTATTATTTATAATTCTTGAACAAGAAACTTAACAATCATTATATAAGGCCCATGTTACCATAAACACATGATGGATCCTACATTTTAAAATAAAATAAATTTTATATGATTTCATAAACATAAAGATTACCACATGTGTGAAATGTCACATGTGGGAATAGTCCGACTAATTTGGCTTTTTCTGATTGATGTGTATGGAAGATCAATATTTATATATTAATTTGACAAAACTGAAATCTGGATATTTTTATAATCTCAATATGAAAAAGCTAAGTACTATTTTACAGACAGACTGCACCCTTACAAAGCCGGAACTGGTCGCTAAATTGTTAGTAAATATTTTAATATTCTTAGGTTAAAATACAAATAGTTCTAGAATATTCAGGTTTGGTCACAAAAATGTGGGTATTCTCGACAACTGACTTGCATTAACGTGTTTTTTTTAAATGTGAAATATTAATAAATAAGGGTGAGAAAAACGTTTTAGTTCAAAGAAAATATCTGAAGTTATAAACAAAATATAGGTTTACCTTATTTCTTTTATATTCATTTTCATTTTCGCAGTCCTCCATTTTTCGATTCTTATAGATACCACTTATTACTTTAATTGAGACAATCCCTAAAAAGAGCTAGCAGATTAAAATACCACGATAGAAATAGTCTTGCAATAACAATAATAATAAAATAACCAAAAAAACAAAACAAAAAGGCCTTACAGCATAGAGTCAGAGTAGTTATATTTACCGGTCCTTGGATTCTCGGTTTATTAAACCGATTTTTTTTAGTATAGATCGATTCTAATATCGTCACCACGAGACTAATCTTCCACCCTCTTCAAATCAATTGTTATGTGATATGTATATTAGTTAGTACTACTGTGTGTACTGTATAGTAACATGTTCTCTCTTAGTTTAGTTCTAATTGGTGAAAGTTGGAAGTTACTAGTAAAAACATTATAGTATATTTATTATAGTAAATTTATTATGTAGTCACGATAATCGAGTATTTGGGTTGTCGGAATTTCGAGTCGAGAGTCCCGAGTTCGATCCCCAGGTATCAAGCTCGTACCAATGGGTTTTTCCAAAAATTTATATACGAATTATATCGTTGGCGTTTAAATCCAAATATGAAGACGGTGACGGGCTCACCACATGTCACGTTGCCCCGAAAATATCACCGGTGGAAGGTGGGTCGAAAGGACTTAACTGTCTATATTAGAGTATAGGTTCCCTGTATTGGGAATTGGGTCAAAATTTTTATTTTATTCATTATTATTTAAAAAAAATCATCCATCTGCTGGTTTCACTTCCATAACTGACATGACAATCAAGATAAAAGTATTTGTACATTGTTTTGCTTTTTTCGTAGAGTGTAGCAGAAGACAGAGAGTATCTGTAATGCATAGATACTCTCTGTACATAGATACCTTTACATAAGTAGTTATGCTACCCCAAGATCCTAAGGATAGATTAAAATCTTTATTATTTTTTATCGACCTCTTTCCGCTTGGCTACCGTATATGTGGATCTTCATCTAAATTTTTTCACGGGTGACTACCGTTAGTTATAATCGTCACTATGCTAATAGTACTTGAGTGTTTTTTTTTACAAATTTTTTAATACGTAGTTATAATACGTGATAGGTGTATGTCCTCATGAAACCGATATTCTTTTGCCTACGCAGCGTGTGACCTGGCGACCACAACACTGCATTGAAATTTCCCTTACGTCTATGTTAGTGTATACTCCTTTTGTAAATATATAATTTTATATGTTGTGACGAAAATTATGCTGTAAAATAACAAATTAATACCGATGACAATATAATTCGTTTGTTGTAAATAGTTGAGCCTTGAACAAAAGTAAATTGTTTTTTTCAATTTTCTATTTAATAATCACTTTTTAGATTGTGATAGCTGGATAGTGTGGCTTGTGAAAGTATCTGAGTTAGTTTAAAATATAATTTGATTTCACGTGTGTATCGTAATAATCGAAGAACGGTATTCGAAAAATCGATCTTTTAAAAAGAAGCGAGATCGGAAATCCTAATGACTTCACTAGACATCGCGTCGTAGGCGGGCGGCCATTTTGTTATAAGTGTCAATTTCATTTGTGTGTATATTATATACTCTTTGGTTAGTGCAACGGTAAAGCTTAGGAGATACTTCGAGGCGTTCTCAAATTCCCGGCAGATTTTATAATAGTCATCTTTAAAGATTTTTACTTATCATCTTATAGTCATCTACATAATTGGTAAGTTAGTCGTGTGGACTTCAATTATATCTAGATATTTTTACAACACTTGCAAAATACAAACTAAAAAAATCAATCTTTGTGGTAGGGTGTATGCGGGTCACTGCTTTATAGATTTTCTTTTTTCATAGAATGTTAGTTTCTCACAATTGCTGTAAATACTTAAAGCTATTTCTTTGTTTTTATCCAAATAAGTCTTAAAATATGTCGTGCGAATAATAAACTATGGTGTTTTATTGAATATTACCCAAATGTGACTAATGCGCCGCCATGATTCTAGCCGAGTTATTATTGTTGCCTTGTCTTTTCAGAAGACAATGGCGAACCGCAGACCACAAAATGGCGGTCGTCGCATGGACTTCGGGCGTAATGATCGTCCTAAGAACTTTGGCCGCAGCGGTGTATCGCCGTGGCAAGGCGCTGGTCCTGGTGGTGGGATTCCCAACCTACTACCACTTGCCGGCGGTTCAACTGAAGCTACCCTAGCACTTGCCAGCAACCTGATCAACTTGCTCCAGCCTCGTCAAAATCCTGTTCCATCACTGTTAGACATGCCCATTAGACGAGATTTTGGTCCCAATATGGGTCGTTATGACCGTGGTTATGGGCCTAATAGGGTATGTAACTCCTTATGATAATTTTTTTTTAAATATGTTTGTGTAGAATTTGTTTTTCTTTACATACAAATATGACAAATTTACTATCAATACTAACAGTATACTGTTTATTGTTCTATATTATATAGTCACTTAGTGGTTGTGTCTTTATATATATAACTTATTTAAAATAAACTTACTTTTATCCATGTTATAACCTCACACACCTTTGCCACATAATTACAAGGTCTGATTATAGTTAAATCTGTATTTCTATTCTATTTTATCCCATTTACAATTTGTGTCATTGTTTTGACTAGTATCCTAACAATAATTATTTCAGCAGCAAAAAATGCTGCTGATAATACTGAACATACCACTGCTAAACATAGGCTTGGGTTAAATTTTCCAATATGGACCATCAATATTTGGGGTTTTAAGGGGGGAGAGGGTGTAGAAAAAACCCACCTTGCCATTCCCAACTTGCGGAACCCCTTGGTTATGGAGATATTTGTGGTTAAAATTTTGAGGTTAGAATAGCAATATTTTTTCCAATAGACTGGTTGTAATCTGATATTTTCTTTCCTTACTATTCTTTTTACTTTATTATATTTCCGTACCATTGTTTTACTTTATTATATGAACAAAAATATGTACTAAATTGCATTTTGACACTAGATTAAATGTTTTTTTGATTTTGGGGGGGTGTCAGAAGCGGGGAAGTCGTACTCAGGCGCTCCGTGGCAGCTCCAGCACTGCGGGATGAGTAGTCCCTTCGCCCTAGCGTATGGAAGCGTAGGCACCTGAGGTCACCTTAACGCTAACTAACACAATCTACTCAATCGCTAACAATATCTCAGTGCCTGCGCTTCCCTACGGCGGGCGGGCACTGCTCACCCTCTGCGCCTCCGAGCTCTTATATACACTAGGGGTAGGGCAAACAAGACCACATGGATAGTGGGGTGCTCTGATTCGGTTTTGTTTTGTTTGGTTAACTTAGTACGTTTTAAACGATTTCAACTGTAAGGGCAAAGTGAAGTAATTGATGTTTGACAATCAGTTGTCAAATTTATTTGACACGACAATTGACTTGTTACTTGTAAATTTGTATGGAAATAAATATATCTCGTGATCCATAAGTTTCTGCAATCTATAACTTTACAAAACGTATTAATTTAGCATTTAAATCGACGGTCCATATTGGAAAGTTATTCTTTGAGGAAAGCCTAGGCTTGCCTCAAAGAATAACACAGCTGGTTTTTTTCTAACTGCTCCAGTAATATTTTGCAGATCATCTCTCCATCTTGTTCAACCTGCATTTCTATGAGAGATTGCCACTTGACAATTAATTCTGTCTAGTGTTAAGCTGAATAATTTCATTCAGGAAATGTATATTTTAAGGTTTCAAATTACAACTCTTTCATTGTGAATAAATTATATTTTTCTGTATTTAAATATTACAATTATTCAATAAGTAGGTTCATGCAGCGGCTTCATGGTGTGACTAAAAAAGTAGTCTGTCCTTCCCCAGGCTTCTGGCTATACATATCAAATTTCATAACTAACAACTTGGCAGATTATTTGAATTTGAGAGTTTCCACAGCCTGTTGAAACTCCACTGTTCTGGTGTCTCAGTAGCAGTCCTCACACACCACTTGCTTCAAGCTTTCCAGTTCAACTTAAGGAGACATTCTATTATATATCTGTATTTATAGATCAGGCTTTATTAGACATTTAAAACTTGCGCTGTTATGCCATTGCCTGGCCCACCCCTGCTCTGTCATTGCCGACTTACAGTAAGTGCTTAATGACACTCCACTCAAGACAATGTCATCATGATAAATAAGAAAAATATTTATTTATCAATTTGGATAAGAATTGGCTAAATAATATACTTAATTGTGCATTGTTAAAAAGATTCCAATTTAAATGTTTATAGTTTTGGATACATTGTCTTCAACAAAAAAGTAATATTGCTATTGCAGATGTTTATTTTGAATCATTTAAGACATACATACTTACAATACAATATTTGTGTTACTCCTAGGGTTTTTCAGATCTAGTGTTACTATACTTATTGTAACATGTGTTATGATGGTGTATAAAGCTTTATGACTGCAAAGTTTCAAATTCATTCAATATTTTTTGGGTGTAAGAGTAACAAACATCTTAACAAACTTTTGCATTATAATATTAATTATTACAAATACAGTTTAGTAGGAAAGTATAGGATAATAATTCAACAAAATCAATTATAATTTGGTGACATTTTGTTATTACTGAAAGATATGAAATTGGTCATTTCAGTGTTTTTATCATTAAGTTTTTCAAATCTGTTTTAACATTTACAAATAGACTGTAACACATTAAATAAAACGATTTTGTTGCGAATTTAGAGCAACATCTCATTGTCTAAATTAAATAAAACATTTTAACTAAAAACAATAAATGTTTGTTACCTTTGATTACTTACAAACCAAGGTGTTTAATGTTTGACAAATTTCACTTTTACAACAATAATGTTCAAAGTATTTGGCTTAGAATTATAACACAATAATAACTTATGTAGCCTATCCTTTGTATCTCTCAACATTTACATTGCTACAGAATCATCGTTGGAACTATGTAGCCATCTATATGAAAGAAAAGAAGTATTTAGCTAAATTTGTTTGTATCACTGAAACATTGAACTTTATATTGTTATTTTAAGAGTTTTTGTCAGGTTACATATGAAATATATTTATTTTTTTACAGGAATAATTGTCCCTATTAAGTTTACATTTTTAAACAGGTTGAGTGGCTCTTCAACGGTTACAGCTTCAGTGTGACCGAGAGATATACATCATCTTCATGTTCAAATTTCAGCATACCTTCGTAAGGCCACTAAGCCTGACTGCTTTCCATACTAACCATGATCAATTCCCTTTAGATGGGCAATCAAGGTAATTTCCGGCGTACGGGAAATTACAATCGCGCTGGTGAGCGTATCAACACAAGTCGTAAGCCGTTCAGGCCCAATGAAGGGCAAAGGCAACAAAACAAGAGCTCCCCGAAAAAGGATGCCGATTCAAAGGCTAAGCCTGTAAAGGAGAGGTAAGAAACACTGACCGTTTCCTTCCGGTGGTCGCACCGATTCTCTGATGGCATTTCGGTGGTAAACCTTTCATTAGTTTCCTTTAGAGCGTCACAGTTGTTCAGGCGCATACGTTCACCGGCCTCTTATAAAAACTTTGGCCAGATTGGCATAATTTCTGCTTCCTTCATGGAAGTATGAATCGAAAATCTACAAACATCACACAAGTTTAACCACAACTTTAGAATAAAATGGTCTTCACCATAGACAGCATAACTGTCTACTAATCGTCACTAGTAATGTTTAAAGCAAAAAAATCATTGATATTTGTAGACATAGTAAATATTTGACAATCCAGATGAGCATCTTTTTTTTAATGCAATTTAAATTTTTTCCATTCTTTACACTGAGTAATTTACCTCTTCAAAAATAAAATTTGCTAAATTTCCGTATCCATTATCTTTGAACATGATTTGTTCTTTTCAATAAATATATAGTTGCTTGTCAGAAAAATTGTCGTAACCTACCCTTAGCTTTCACAATACTGCTATGGTCATAAACTAACTAACATAATCTGCTATAGTGATCAAGACCAAGAAGACAATGAAGAATCTGGTGAGAAGTCTGAGAACAAGGAAGAACAAAGGAGGGATGGTCCAAAGACCCGCTATGATGATATTAACTCCCAATTGCTTAAATGTCACATCTGCAATAAGAGTATGTGGGATGGAAGGTCATTTGAAAATCATTTAAGCGGCAGAGCTCATGGCATTATGATGCAGAAGACTGCCGAAAGCTATGCTCTTACTGCTGACACCATGAGACAGGAGTTCAAGGTAAACAAGCTCGACAGATAAATTACATAATTTTTAAGCTAGTTTTTCTTAACAAAAACCTATTAAGGCGTACACACTGGTTTTCATTGCGTAGCCAGATACTGTTTTTCATACCGTACTGGTTTTCATGCCGTTACCAATACAGGGATAGACAGAGGTCTAGATAATTAATTTTCCTTCCTAGACAATTAAAATTCCTTTCGACCCTCCTTCTACTGAAGACATTTTTAAGACAACATAACAAGTGATGAGCCCGTCGCCGTCTTATGTCCAAGCCAAAACTTGAAAAAACCCATTGGTTGCCACGAGCTTGACACCTGGGGATTGAACTCAACCTGAGTCTTGACTCCGAATCCCGATCGCCCCAGCCTATCCCAAGCTATCGTGACTACTGTGTATTAATCGACGTATAATTTTTAGATTCGTGAAATGAAACGCACAAGAAAGTCCGGTCAGATGCCACCGCGTGATTTCTACTGTGCCATGTGCGATTTGTATGCAGCAGATGGTGCAATCCATCGGACTACTGTAGGCCACCGCAAGTTGAAGAAGTATCTGCATCCATCATGCACATCGTGCCATAAGGAGATGCCGACGAGGATCGAATTAGATGAACATCGTCTCACTGCAGAGCATCTGAGGAACATGCAGGATAAGCAGGAAGTTGTGTCGAAGCCAAAACCGGAAGGTGAGTTCAGTGATTTAAATTATCATGAATTTACCTAAAATAACCCAATGTAGTAGATTCTGAATATAAAGAATCTGTTAAAAACGATGTAAAGTCACAAAGGCCGAATGTTCGGTTTAGGGTATAAACCTGTTTGGGTCAGGCACATTTTTCTTTTGTATACATATATCGACAAATATAAGGCGAAAACGTCAGGAATAAAATCTAGTGTTTCTTCATCTTCTTTACTGTCTATCTAGAGTCCACTGCTGAACATAGGCCTCCCACAAAGAATGGACCTCAGCCACCATCAACTTTACGCAAAATTTTGCAAATTCTCACTCCCATCTTGGGGTCGTCCTACACTGCGTATGTATAACGTTGCTGCGTATAAGGTTGCCACTCGAGAGCCTTTTTTTCCTAATAGTTATCAATTTGTCCAGCTAATAAGTTTTTAAATAAACGATTTTCGGATTTTATCGCGTTTTTAATTTATACAAACTATTTTTATTTCCCGACGTTTCGGATGGTTTACAGCATCCTCCTCCCATTATATAATAGTTTGTTAAAACTATAATTAATATATATTTTATTTAAAAATGTGTAGTATTCGCGTAAATACAAGAAATCATTGTGAGCTATTTAAATAAAAAATATAATATAAATATCTTCCCTATACAGGGGTAGACAGAGGTCTAGTCTAGATATTTAAGTCCCCTCGACCCACCTTCCACCAAAGATATTTTCGGGACTACGTAACAGGAGGTCAGCCCGTCGCCGTGAGCTATTTAGTGTTTTATTAAAGTGCAATACATGTTGTAGTTGCATGTGACAGATTTTTATCAGAAACTATTATTTGGCACAGTGATGGTGATTTCCACGCTATCAATGGAGCAAACGTATTTGCGCGAGGATCGTGAACGTTGGCGTCGTCCTGAACGTCAAGAGAAGGAGAAAGAAGGGGATGGAGAAGAAGGTGCAGACAAGGATGAAGTGAAGAAAGAGCCAGAGGTGGGTTACCTTAGACTATTGTTATCAGTCTACTATATTTCAGTGTTGAAAAAGTTTTTAATAATGGCTATGCTTTACAAGATGGGCTATCAAAGTACCAGAAACTATTGTGACTGCTGCCCATCACAAGTCTGATATACTTTTAGATAGGTATCCTGTCAGCTATTGCTAGACTCTTCTCCCTTAGTCGCCTTTTAAGAGAGGGAAGTACTATAGTTTATGTATAGTTAAATATTTACATAAAATAAATAAATGAATGTCATCATGCTCTTTCCAATTCCCTTCGACCCACCTTGACTTGAAATTCCTACCACCCAACCACTCTGCTATCGTGACTTCAATAAAATTTCGTTATTAAATTACTTTATAATTAAAATCAGATGGAATTGATTGTTATTGTGGCTTTTCAGGATGAGTCTGAAGAGAAGAAAGAAAATGATGAAGGAACAGAAAGTAAACAAAATGAAACTGAAGTTAAGAAGGAATCAAATGGCATAGACAATGAAGACACCATCTTAGACTATAAGGAGGGTGATGATTTGTCTAATGTTACTCCGGACAGGATCCCTGCATATAGGTATTGAAAAATACATTATTTTTCATATCCATATAGTATATATCCTATAAACCTATATCTATATAGTGAACTTTTCAGAATATGTTTATCAGCAAGGTTCATGCTGGGTTTGCTTTAAGTAACTGTGTCGTAAAATTTATGTAGCTTGTGGCATTTATATTAACATATTAGTTTTAAATTATAACAGCCTTTGATTACTAATTGTAGGGCATAATATTTTAACAAACCTACGTAGTTGAGGTGTATGCTCTGGTTTTCTTTGTGTAGCCAGCTACTGTTTTTCATACTGTAATGGTTTTCATGCTATTACCAATACAGGGATAGACAGTTAATTTTCCTTCCACTGAAGATATTTTGTGACGTGACAGGTGGTGAGCCAATCGCCGTCTTCATATCCAAGCCAATGATAATGAATCGTACATAGATTTTTGAAAAAACCCATTGGTACGAACCTGCCACCAGGGGATCAAACTCGGGTCTCAACTCAAATTTTGATCATCCAACCACTCAGCTATTGTGCCTTTTTTTCATTTTAAATTTTAATTATGCCAAACTAGACAGACATACATACATACATACATACATACATACATACATACATACATACATATAATCACGCCTCTTTCCCGTAGGGGTAGGCAGAGACCACTTCTTTCCACTTGCTACGATCCTTACATACTTGTTGTTATTTAAAAAATTACTTCGCAACCCTCCGCATGAAAAATTTCATGCGGAGGGTTGCGAAGTAATTTTTTAAATAACAACTTTACAATGAATTTCCGCAAAGTAACGCCTGAGTCAATTAACTACCTTACATACTTGTTTCGCTTCGTCCACTTTCATTATTTCCTTCATACATTCTCTTCGATTCAGGGTACTCTTGACCTGGCCTTTTTTCAGGACGTCCCTGATTTGGTCTTGAAACGTCCGCCTAGGTCTTCCCCTTCCTACACTTCCATTCACACTCGCCTTATATGCTTTTTTCGTCAATCGTTCTTCATTCATTCTCTCCACATTTCTCAATTTTAGTCACTACATCTTTCAGACCACAACATTTCCTTATTTCACCATTCCTTATCCTGTCGCTCAGTTTAACTCCTAACATACTTCTTAATGCTCTCATCTCAACTGCATTTACTCTGCTTTCATGTTTCTTTTGCCATACCCAACTTTCACTTCCGTACATGAGTGTCGGAAACAAAACTCCCTATGCACAGCCAAACGAGCCTTGTTAGACACCATCCAACTGCTCATAAAGGATTGCAAAGCTCCATTTTACTAGAGCTACTCCGTTTTACTACATTTTATTAGACATAGAAACTATGATAACATGCTTATATTGACAACTATGTTGGCTCCCACATACATAATACATTTCATAAGTAACAGTCACAATAGCTGGATGGTTGGGTTATCTGAATTCAAGTTGAGAGACCTGACTTCTATCCCCAAGGCTTTTTTCAAAAACTTATGTATGATCAATATCATTCCTTGGACATAAAGTCGGCGCCGGGCTACCTCTCATGTTGTCCCAAAAATCTCTTCAGTAGAAGGTGGGCCGAAAGGACTTAATTGTCTAGAGCTCTGTCTACCCCTGTATTTGGAATGGGTTGGATGTGTTTTTATAAACATTTCAATATTATATTGATTCTATAAAAATGCTTGTGTGTTTATTAAGGTTAAAGACTAGTTTGGGTAGACTAAACATGTAATGTTATGCTTCAGTACTGAGCGTGGAGTGGGTCGTTCGTTCCTCTCGGAATTCCGCTGCGTGCAGTGCAGCTTGTGCCATAAACTGCTTGACAGCGAGGAAACTGCCGAGGTCCATCTCAGGACATGGAGACACCACCAGCTATTCCTCCGTCTGATAACGAAATCCAACTCGCAGGTAATGTTATATACTTGCACGTTTTTGCATTTAAAAAAATGTTTCTATTTTTCTTTGTCTAATCAAACTGATTTGCCTTTACTACATCATGTTTCAATATACTATTTCTGGATACTCATAAAACTTTATTCTATTTTCTTTTTTATTCCTTATACATTGGCTATTATTAAATAATTAAAAGATTATGATATTTTTTTCATAGAATCAAGAAACAAGCAAGCGGCCAATGAACTCTGAGGAGTCTGGTAATTGGAAGCGTCGTAAGACATCACGCGATGATAATGACACGGAAGATGATCATGACAACGAAATAGACAATGTAGAACAGAATCGTGAGGATCGGGATGCTTCTATGAAAGGTATGATCTTCAGGACATACCCAATACAGAGGTTGGCAGAGATCTAGACAATTAAATCCCACCACCGAAGAAATTTTTTGTGCCAGGTGTTGACCCCGTCATAGTTTTTTTGTCCAAGCCAACATACATAAAGTTTTGAAAAACTCATTAGTATATACTCATACCCATGGATCTAATAGAGTTAGTCTCTTGACTTGAATTCCGATCACCCAACCACCCCACTTTCATGACGTTTTATAATTATGATATTGGTTCACAGTAAAAATTTCTACCTACAGTATAACTGTACAGTTACAGTAAAAAGTGCCTAAGAGAAAAACTTTTAATAAAGCAATGGCTACTTACTAATGGCAGAAAGACTAAAAAAACTACGAAAATTCATGAGAATGAAGATATGATACTGCAATTGCCATTCTAATAGTCAAGTATGATGATATTGTAAGATGTGAATCCTGCTATGGATTTAAAATATATAGATAAGTTATTTCACATTGATCCATTTATAATGTAATAAATGGTTCTATTATTTGTTATAATACAGTAGAATGCATACATTTTTTAAACAATTTCTCATTAAATTCATTTAAAACTATATACATTTAAAAGACCTAAGCTCAATTTCAAATTTGGTTGTACATTATATCAATGTACAAATACCGTGTCAACATACAATTTTGGTTATAGTGACACAATTGCTTTCAACAACTGTTTCAAGGAAAAAGCTTTTATTTTAAACTTAATTGCTATGTACTAAGATGAGAAGGTTATTTCCTTATATTAATGCCAAATAGTGTCTTGTTTATATTGCTTTTATTATATTATTATGATTATAATAACTTGTTTTCTTTACTAGAGCAAACTGAGGAGAATGGGGAAAAGGCTAAATCCAAAGAGGATGCGGTTGCTGCTGAAGAAGACCTTGAGGACTGGGAGCAGTCTATCGATGAAATACTCAATGATGAGAAGGCTTCTGCCACACGTAAATATTTTTTGTGCATTATATTTAAACTTTTACTTTATAAATGATTATTTTTTTTTTCACATATGATTTGAAAGAAACTTTATTATAAATATGTTATATTATAATAGGATGTTATGTTACTTATACTGTAAAATTAGGCCCATGTTATAGCTTTTATTCTTTTTTAACTGCTGGGCAAAGATCTCCCCCATATGCTTCCAAACAACTCTATCTTTCCCGTTTTCAAACCAATCGTCACATCGAATGCGTCTAGCTCGTCACGCCATCGTTTTTTCGGCCTTCGTCAGCTTTTTCCATATTCCGGAACCCACTGCGTCAAAATTTTAGACCATCTATCAGGGTGCATATGAGATATATGGCATGTCCAATCCCACTTTAGCCTGGCAGCTTTAACAACCACATTGACAATGCCTGTCATCGAGCATAGGCTTGTGTTTCGGGCTCTGTCCATTCTCTTTATACATAGGATGCTGCGTTCCAGTGCTCTTTGGCAAACTCCGATTTCAAACTTTTGAGACTCGGTCAGAGACCAAATCTGTGCACCATAGGTTAGGATACATATATCAATGAGCTTTCGTTTGAGTGATAGTGAAAGGTTGGAAGGTTTCATAAATTCCTATGTCTATGAAGACCAGTAGCTCCTCCATGCATTTCCGACGCGGTTCTTTATACAGAAGTAAAATTAAATAATGTGAAGTGGTAATATTGTTACACCATTATCACATGGTACTATAGTATTAAATAGCAATTTCCTATTTTAAATTACAGCTTTGAAAACTAATCCTACCACATAATATGTATTTGTTTATTGATTTCTATTTTTTATCACAATTTATTCTCCAGATTTTTTTTATTTATTCTATATAGTAGTTAAGAAATGTCTTACAGATTTCCTCCCAAATGTTAGTGTATTTTTATCATTTAATTCAAATATTTTCATTCCTTCTCACATGTACGTCGATATTATTTTTAATCTTTACGCAATTTCACTTATTAGGGTAAAAGTAGAGGTCTAGATAATAGCATCTTTTAGAACCACTTCATGGAAGCTTAGGAAAATGTCACCATCTTAGTGTCCAAACTAGCAACACAACACACTAGTAACACATTTACACATACATATAGAATATCAAATAAAATCATTTATTTATCGACATGAGAAAGTGTATTCGTTTATCGATAGTCATTTTTAATCTACCATCGTTTCGTAATGAGGTTGTAGTAACGAAGAAAATGCAGGCGAAAGAAACTCCTCCATAGGTATCCTCTTTTTGGTCAATATTTTTTTACAATATAGTGTAGTAAACAAATGTGATGTGATATTTTCTAGAAGAAAGCGATCACCTCATTCCCAGTGGTTACTGTCATTAATATATTCATTTATATTATAATAACCCTTCTTATAAAGTTTTTCTTGAAATAAATTTCTTAGACCTGTTAATAGACAGGCTTTGCACATTTACTGGGATTTTGTTGTAGTATGTATATTTACATATATTACATTTATGAAACCATATAAATGACCAAGACTCAAGTATAAACATTCATCTTTTTCACACAAATGTTTGCCCATTGTACTTTTGAACCCACAACCTTTAGCTTCAAAGACAGGGTCATTTCCAACATGGCTATCAGGTCATTAAAATATGATAAAAGGTGTAATACCTTTTATCCATATTTGTGAATGATATATGCCCAAAATGTATTGTTATAATTGAGAATATTTATTTTTAGAGGATGAATCAGCAGAGGATGAAAAGTCTGAAACAAAGAAAGAAGAAGCCCCACAAGAAGCTGTAGAGGAGAAAACCACACCTGTTAAAGAAAAGACTCCTGAGGTAGCTTCACCTGCTGCTGATAAACCAAAACCAACACCTCGCGGCAGAGGCCGTGGCAGACGTCGTTTTTAAAATGAAGAAACGGATTCAAACTTCCAAGGAAACGATGAGCAAGAATGTAACATTTAGTACTCCTTTTATATATGCATAAGTATAGATTATAAAACATAGATTTAGAAACCTTCCATTTTGAATGAGAAAAATTAGAAAACACATCACACATCACCGACTCTTCAATTTCAATATGCTTAAATATATCAGCTACATACTACTAATGGAAAGGTTCAAAGTTTCATCAATTACAGCATCAATACATACTGTTGTATTGTCTATCATTGACAACTATTTTGAAATATTAAAGAAGGTATCATAGACTTTGTCACACATTATTTGTTGACACTTTCTACGATATAATAAGAGAAGCCTGAGATAAATTAAGATGATAAGGAGAAAGATTCTTTCTCCCAATGAATTAAAATTCACATTATATAAAGGGTGAATTGCAACAGTATACAAGGTATATGCATTGTATTTAGTTATTATAGCTTTCATTCTCTTAATTATCTGTCATACAATATAAGCTAAGATTGGGGGGTGATTGATAAAGTTATAAAAACTACAGTGGTCATGATATTTGTAATTCTAATTTTAAGTTAAGGTAAATATATGATTATTGAGATTTTAGGATTTGTAGCGAATACAAATTATAATGTCATCTTTATATCAAATAAATTATGAATAATATTTCATAAAGACTTACTTCTTACCAGTAGTGTGGTAAAAAAATTACTTGCCTCTTACCACTTTGGTCCTATAAATTTTGGTCCTATAAGTTTGTAGTTTCTGTCAAAATAGTTGATTTTTCTGTTCTAAAAGTACAATGTATAAAGTCTAAAGTGGCAGTAATTATAATAAAAATCAACTATAATTGGTACCTTGTTAAATACAAAGGGATTTTTGTTAATACATATGCTGCTTTAATTTGTGGTTGAAATAAGAAAATTGAATATTTCCATTTTGTTTTAAAATATATCCATTTTGTTAATTAGGTATTGAAACATAAATAGTAAAAAAAAGAATGACAATTTACTTTACCCACATATCTCATATGGATCTAGAAAGTAGGCTTTTCAATTTCTCTAAAATAATTTTTTTATTACAATTGTATATTTAATAACACATTTTTACCCCATACTCTTAAATATTGTGTATCTATATTAATTTTTTTTCCATTTATTTTTCCATTTCAGCAGCGCTATGTCATTTTTGTTTATATCTGACTTCAAAATCATAGCATGACCATTGGCTGCTTCTTTTGAGATATATTTTGCATGTATTTTAAAAACTGAAATATCTTAATAATAAGTAATCTATACTATGTAGCAGTAGTTATTAGTGTAAGTTAGGAACAAAAAAATTCGAAAATAAAACTGAAAATACATAGTTTAATTCATCTTCTTCATTTTGTAGCTCCTAGCTGTTCTTATACACTAGTTGTATAAGAACTTTTGTCAAGTGGTAATTAATCTGTATGGTTAGAAATGAATAAATTAATAATTATTGGAAAGTGGTGTATTATTTTACAAAAATATACCGACATTTATATGGGGGTGTCCAGAGGATGAGATGGTCAAGTTAGTTCTACTCAAGATACAAGAGTACCTGCTCTCCCGTGGTTTTACACTTAACATTAAACCCCAATTTTTTAAACAAAGGTAAATAAATATCTTCATGCAATTCCCAATAAAGTGGTAGACAGAGGTCTAATCTAGACAATTAAGTCCTTTTGACCCACTTTCCACCGAAGATATTTTCGGGACAATGTAACAAGTGGTGAGCCCATTGCCGTCTTTATGTTCGACCTGAAAAAACCCAAGCCTGCCACCTGGGGATCAAACTGGTCTCTTTACTAAAATTTCCGACCACCTGACCACATGGCTATCAGGACATAAAGTAATTTATAATCCATAAAAATACTGAATAGTTGGAGATTTGTACTTTCACATCTAAACACTTGGTCAATAGTTTATATGTGAAATACAACATAATCACTATATTTTACGTAGTCACGATAGCCGAGTTGTTGGGTGGTCGGAATTTCGAATTTCATCGTTGGCTTGTACATAAAGGCGGCGACGGGCTCACCACCTGTCACGTTGTCCCGAAAATATCTTCGGTGGAAGGTGGGTCAAACGGATTTAATTGTCTAGACTTGACCTCTGATAACCCCTGTATTGGGAATTGCGTGAAGATATTTATTTATTTACTATATTTTACTATGATTTGTAATAACATACTTAAATAATATAATTTTACATATTTAAATAGTAAATTGTCTGGTATATGCTGATGATGCAGTGCTTATTGCACCATCAGAGGCAGAACTGCAGGCATTAGTCACGTGTATGAAAGAAGAATGTGAAATTAATGGTCTCCGTTTGAATGCTAATAAAACTAAGGTTCTGGTATTTGAAAGGGACGAAGAAAGAACGAAGTGCGAAATTTGGGTAAATCAGGAATATCTAGAACAGGGGAATGAAATTGTATACTTGGGGAATGCATTTAGCCGGGATGGAAGATGTGATTTAGATGTGGACATGCATGTCGCTGCCGGGAACAAAGTCAATGGTGCCTTGACTGTGTTATTCAAAAGGCAAGGCGTTGTGAAAAGTGCACGCCTTGCAATACATAACGCAGTGTTGGTACCGACTTTGTTATACGGCAGCCTACCTACCTGGGTATGCCAGAAGAAGCATAAAAGCAGGTTGAATGCAGTGGAGATGCGATCTCTTCGTAAAATGTGCGGCCTTACCATGGCCGACCGAAAGTGAAACGAAGAGATTTGCAATATGGCAGGTTTGAAAGTTGACCTTGTCTCAAAAATGGATAAGGGTGTGCTTCGATGGTTTGGGCATGTTGAGCGAATGGTGAAGAAAATATATAGTGCGAAAGTTAATATTAAAAGGTGTCGAGGTAGACTGAGACTATCTTTCGAAGACCATGTGAGCAAATTGCTCGAAGAGGGGAGGGTCAAGAGTACTCGGATACCTAGACGTGCATGTATGAAGAAGATGATGAATCTGAAAGAAGCGAAGGAAGTATGTAGGGATTGTGACACTTGGCGATCCGTTCTCTCTGACTACCCCGTCAGGGATTGTGCGTGAAGATAAAAAAAAAATAATATAATGCTTTAAGGCATTATTATTGACCTTGTTTCCGGCAGCGACACGTTTGTCCACATCTTCCATCCCAGCTATAAGCACTGCCCAAGTATACAATCTCATTCACCTGTTCTAGACATTTCTTATTTATCCATATTTCACACTTCATTCTGCCTTCATCCTTCATTATTCTTCATATTTATTTATTTATTGATAAAATATTGACATGTGAGCCTGGTGTTCGTCAAAGTGTAAAGCAAATTGTGTCTTCATACTACATACTCTACTTGAGCAAGAAAAGGATGAAATGGGATTATTACAAAAACCAAAAAATATATTTATTAAGTATATCTATATTAGTACTTTCCATTTAAAACCTATTTAGTTTTCATCAACTTTAATAGTAGTTTAGTATCATTCAACTGCGTTTTTTGTCGTTTCTTTTGCTTTTGTACAGGCTTAAGTTTTTTATCTTTAACTTTTTCCTGAATTGTAACTCTCTTTTTCTCAGGTTTTTTTGATAGGTCGTTCAAAATCAGCTCTGTCTTTCTGATATTATTCACTAAAGTGTCACTTTTTACAGCTTCTTTAAGTAAAACTTCCTTTTGAAAAGATACCTTTTTCTCCACATTTAATTTCTTTTTTAGTATCTTGTTTGTGGCGTTACTTGGCGAGACATTTTTATTTTTTGTAAGTTTATTTAAAGCTTTAAACTTATTTTTCCCAAATTTAACCATTTTAAGATTATTGCATTTTACTATCAACACACGTGTTTATAGACATAGTGATTATATACTCTTAGCGTTTGAATTTATATCAAAGAGTATCTAATCACAAGGGTGTTCATATTTAATTTTCATATTTTTAATCTATGTTACTGAATTAGTGGTGGATATCAAAGATCGAAAAACGTAGTGATTATAACAAGATTATTCATTCATTTGCGTCGCACAAAAATTGTCAAAATAATCTTTGAGCTTAAGAAGTTTTCGTCGGGAAGCCTAGTCAGTTTTTACTTTATACTATCCAAAATAACACTCGCGAATGCAATGATTTAGTTTCTATTTGAAAACAGTTCTCGGTTGAAAATTAAATTTATTTGTAGTTGTTATAAAGTCCATGATAACTGACCCACTTTTAACAGTGGTAGAGCCACGCATCAGCTTTTTTTGTTGCATGAATGGGCCGGCTCGACCGGGGAAGTACCACGACCTCACAGTATACCGGCGTGAAGTAGAAGTTTAAGAAAGTTCTGCGTTTCATCTGGTGAGTGCAGGTAACCGGAGGCGCACACATCCCCCTCCCCCAAAACATGGTAGCAGAAGAAGAAAATCCTCCAGACTCCACTCCAGGGACGGCAAAACCGGCCTTGCTCTTTCTTGCCGAGACGCATATATCCTCTCCGGCGGATACCTCTTATCTTTCCTACCCGGAGTACAAGCTGGAACATTCTTTTGTGCCTCGGGCCGGAGTTTGTGTGTACGTCAGAGATGATATATGTTCTCAACGCCTTGGCAGCCTTGAAAGTAGGGACCTGTCCACCCTTTGGCTACGCATAGACAGCGACGACCACCCTCGAGTCTATGGGCGCCTCTATAGGTCCCATAGCGGTAATGCCGAAATTGACCGACTCATCGACCACATCCAAATGGCTGCGGATTCCGTGCTACAGCAGATCCCATCCGCAGAGATCGTGGTACTCGGCGACTTCAACGCCCACCTCGCCGAATGGCTACGATCTTAAACCACTGACCTCGCGG
The DNA here is from genome assembly GCA_029286605.1 of Sericinus montela. Taxonomy (NCBI): domain Eukaryota; kingdom Metazoa; phylum Arthropoda; class Insecta; order Lepidoptera; family Papilionidae; genus Sericinus; species Sericinus montela. The sequence goes on along the minus strand of JAGSMR010000030.1, from coordinate 2,704,928 downwards.
GGACTTTGCCTTAGCATATGATCTGACACAACTGGTTACTTCGTCAACGCGGTTTCCGGATGTGGAGGATCATACACCTTCCTGCTGGATCTTCTGCTGACCTCTCATCCGGACGGCAAATTGTGTCGCCGATGTGGTGCTCCAAGGAATGGAACTCTTCGTTCCTTCCTCTGTGGTGCCATTCAGATAATGGATCATAATCTTTCATTACTGTGTGTGACCTGTTTATATGTAATGTACATTTTGTTGTAGTGATGGGACTTTGTTAACGCACTTCCGGTGGATATCGGAGCACTCTGACTGTACTGAGTTCTACTGTACTGTACTGGCCGAAGAAGTATTTACAGCGGTCTTCGTGAGTTCCACAGCCCACTTGGAATCCATGAGAAGAGTTTTGGTATTACGATTCGCCATGCTCATGAATACATGACAAAGTAACTACTTGGTTTTAAAATGTCATGCACTCGGGTAGAGTTCAAATCTTAATATGTCCTGGGCGGGCAAACCGTACAGACTAGTTCATAGCACCTATACCAGTTTACATTTTTATGTCCCGTGGTAATACAAAATTAAATTGGTAATAATGGTCACTTCATATTAGTGTTACTTATTGTTTATATTGTTTTCATCAGAGATTTAGAGGAACGCTACAGGCTTTATCTTAAAATTGTGATTCAATTAAAGGATTACGTATGTTCATGTTGACAAAAAGACATAATCTTTGTTTACATAGCGTCTATTAACCACTAAAGAGTTTGATTTAAAGTTAAAGAGTTAATTTTTAGGTGAAATTAAAATTAATTTATGAACTCTTCTACACGGGTCACGATAGCTGAGTGGTAGGGTGGTCGGTTGAGTCAAGAAGTCAAGAATCCACTTTATTTCAAAGGGCGTTAATACTCCGATGATGCCGTAAGGCGAAACCGGTCGGTTAATTAATGAATAATTAAATAAAGTGAATTGTGTACAAGTGTTCAACAATGAATTTTAATGCAATGCAATTTCAACAAGTGACAACAATCACAAGTACAAATTATATTTTAGCGGAACATTAAACTGAGAAAAATCATATTGAGCAACCCACATCTGCACGCACACAAAAACAAACATCTGCACGCCTTTGTATCAGTGTATCGTATCGCAAGCGAAGGTTAAAAATAAAACACAATACACTTGCTAGAATAAGTTATTATTGTCATATTGTGTCTGCAAGACATCGCTGAACGACTACCAGAAACAACGACATTTTACATAATCATATACTACACATTTTCACAATAATTACTTTTGTTAAAAACTCAGATCTAAACAAGTTACACCACTAAAATGAGCAAATAAATGCGTTCATCTTACAATTAACTTGAATTGTACTTGAACTTATTTCCTACTAATTTCATCTAATTAATGTTGCCACATACTTATATTTCATACTCATATACAGCAAATTTTAAAATGAATGTATTACATATAATAGTTATGATAAGTTGCATCGCATTATTTTTGAGGTTCAATAGAACTGAAAAATTTACTTAATTTACAAATTACATTGCAATTTAAACTCATGTGTTATTATTATAATTTGATAATTGATTTGCTTATTATCGCACATTATTCGGAATAAAATAAATTATGTTTAACTATAGTTTAATTCTTATACACTAAATTGGAATGTTTGTATGTAGTTTTTATTATTTACAGAGAAGTCACAAAAGTATTTATAAAACTTATAATAATCATAAACTCTTAAAAAATATAGAAAGACAAAACCAAATTTCCTTGAGTCTCTGACAAAACTATACTACATAACACAGCCATTGTCAAAATTAACATAATTACTGTGCGTTCAGAACAAGAAAGGGACTAAAGGGAAAAATAATTAACTAAAAGAGGAGACGTGTGTTTATATCGGATTATATTTATAATTTTATTGGATATTTATATGTCTGTTCAAAAGCGTAATTCACATCTGTTTTTCTAGTTTGCAATAAACTATTCAATTTATTAAATATGTTATTATTTAGAGTTAATTTTTCATATGCATAAATCTGTAAAAATGTATAAATCTGAGTTACTTTATTAATCATAAATTTTAAGATCTTTAAAATATTTGGATATTTGTAGTGCTGTAAGAATACATTCAACTATTGAGTTGAACATATATTGAGTAATTGAGTAATAAACGTTTAAACAGATAACTTTAAACATCATTGTTCTTGAACTGAACGCGTTCTATGTTGGTATTGTATTTTATTACAAGAAAATCTTAAAAATAATCATTTATTTAATCTTATATGGAATGTAATATTGTCGGCTATTGGGAGTTATAAAATGTTAAAGTATTCATAAAAATAACAACTGCGCGAAGCAAGGCATCATAATACATTGTTTAGCAACTCCATTTACTATGATTAAGTCATGTTTTAATAAATCACATCAAAAAGCACATTAAACGTTTATATAAGTAACTACATACATACAAAAGCTACAGCTTTAGACTTACTACAGTATTGTCGATATTGTCATTTATAGTTTGATAGATTATCGTTCCCATTAGTGAATTCAGATAAAAATATAAAAGTGTTCACAATCGCCAGATAGTTTCACGCTCTCCACTTGTAGAATTGTCGCGAAAAAAGGCGCCGACCTCCTTACGCTAGTTAGGCATATTCAGTTTGATATTACATAATATTTGTTTCTCTTTATTACTCTGCCAAATATGTCTTTAAGAAAGAAAGACTTTTTATTATAGTACGACTGAACGCTCCCAAATACTCAATCAGACAGCCGACGTGAATTACTGTTGCGTAGTGGAGGAGGGGAAGTGAGGTAATGAGTTTAGTATAATGTATCAAAAGAAAATTAACATTCTGTATACTGTACATATTCGTTTTATAGTCCCGAATAATTGAAAAGCCGACCTGTTTAACCTCTTTAAAGCTAAGCAATGATATTGGCAGTTTACTATTATAATATTTTTGGTTTCATTAATTACACAGTTTATTCATTTATTTACATTGTTTATCTATATCAATATATTGGTGCCATAACTAGTCTCTTCCGAGGTCCTAACAAATTGATTTCTTGATTTGATGAAATTAAAAGAAATGCATTTATTAAATAAGTAAATATTCAATGACAATAAATATGAAGGGACTCTTTATGAAGGTCTTTAATTCAAATGCATTTTTTTGTGACCTGTGTTACGTATTTGGCCATAGTATCCAAATTAAATATGTACTATAGTCTTTGAAGTGAAACTTATTTGGGCCGTTTTATTTAATTGCTACGCTTCGGTGCAAAGTTTTTTGAGTTTTGGTCCTTCATATTATAAAAATGGGGTACTAATTTTTGAAAAGAAGAAATTTATTGATAAATAATGTGAGCATTATGTTTGTGTGAGTAAAAATAACATAAATCAAAGTTTTATTGCCAAAAGAGGTTTCACTTATCTCTTGCGTATTGAGTTACATGCACACGCGCTCTTATAATACGTTCGTGTCCTAATTTACAACAGTGTACAACAATTTCAACAATACATTGCTCAAATTGCAACATTACACATACAACAATATCTATGACTTAGCCATTCCTAAAAACTATAAATATGTCACATAACAGAATTTATTAAACAATATAAATAAACTTAAGAATATAAAAGTAAAAAAGGAACGTTATCATTTTGTTAAGGTCACGCGTAAAAGAGCTTACTTGTGAACTAAAGAATAAAATGTAATAATTTTTTATTTGTTAGTTTCTTAAAAAAAGTTTTCATAATTTTATATTTGTTAGTTTCTTAAAAAAAGTTTTCATAATTTTATATTTGTTTAAATGTTATTTTTTTTATTTTTAAATATTGAACAAACTAATTATTGATATAACTTTATCATGAACAATTAAATACTGTCTTCTTGATGTAGAAAAACCGGGCCGGATATGTTCTAATTTTCGGTCGAAGTTTCACTGAAACAAATATTCAAAATAGATTTATGTTTAATTCTATAGATATTTAAAATAATTCACTTCCACCGGGTCTTTTTTTATTACGACGATTAAAATTGATTCTTTTTGTCTGTGGCCGACATCAAATGTCAACCGTATGATTATCAGAGTTGTATAATTTAGTTGTTATATACTCTTTGCCATCTCTGGCAAAGAGTATATAACAACTAACACACAGTCAGTCATTATATTCTCTTTGCACACAGTGTCAAACATATCACAGTTTTATTATATATATCAATATATACAGTTGGAGTTAGTGATATACGTATTATCTATGAGTTGGACGCGGAAATACGGATAAAGACTGGTATTATTTATATATAAAAAATGTACTGATTTAAAATTATTTTTTCTACACTTACCTTCATTTTTGGTCGTACCGATAACGTCAGCTTTTGTATTAATCGCGTGGCTGCGTCTGAGAAGGAAAAAGTAGTTTTAGTTTACAGTTACAGGAAAATATTTTTTAATAATTTGATAATCAACCAACTTGATAAATATTCATTAATAAAAATAACCATCCATGACTAGATTACAAACACTCACATTTAATAGACAAACGTATGCTCCCAGCGGGACCGAACCCGCTACGCTTAGACTCGAATACCGTCAGTAACAAGTAGCCTATCAGATCGTCTAAATTATATTCAATGTTATATTATACTTAGGAATTATTCTTATTAATATCAATACTATTATTGTAATATACAGCCTAATCTCATAATTGTGCTCTCATTTTCTTTTTTTTTTTTTCTGAGTTGCCTGTAAGAAATGGCTACTTAGGAATAATGACACCTATTGTATATTTTTTGTCTACCATAATAGTATTATTTGTTATCTGTTGATGGTATATGGTCGAATTCATTCATTCATTTCATTCATTCTGAAAACCTACTTACCTACTTTTTTAACCTAATCACTTAACACAAATACGTACACAAATATGTACTCAAACACACATACACACGCATGCTCACGCACACACACAAATATGTCACGCACTACACGCATTCTTTTTTTTCTTATTTTTTAAAGTAAAAATTTTGTATAGTTGGAACGCTTACACTAGGAGGATGGGCGTTAATAGCAACGACACAGTTTTTACTAGGGTTGCTATTATCGTACACTATAAATTGTAAACATATGTTTAATGTTCCGAATAAATGCATTCTTATTTTATTTTATTCAGATGTGTTTTCGTTCAGTAATTCATGCATTCAGTATTCCCTCCATTCAGTCATTCATTCGTCGAGTCTTTCTCCCTTTCATTCATCCATTCATTCATTCAGAGTTTCGTTGTGTGCGTGCGTGTGTGCGAGCAGCGCTCACCAGTGAGGCCGCCGAGGCCGCGGACGCGCGTGGCGGGCCCCAGCAGCAGCAGGTAGACCGGCACGGCGGTGAGGATCATGAGGCAGCCCACGCCGGTCTCCGCCGGGGACGCCGCCGCCGGCACCGCCACCACCAGCACCGTGCAGATTATGTACACCACTGCGATGTCCATGTTTTTTTTTATATAGAAAAAGGGAGGCAAACGAGCAGGCGGCTCACGTGATGGTAAGTGATTACCGCCGCCCATGAACACCCGCAATACCAGAGGCTTAGCAGATGCGTTGCCTCCCTTAGAGTGCCCCCCTCCCCCAGAATTGGGGGCGGAGGGTGTGTGGGCCACCGGTTAGACTTCTACTTCACGCCGGTATTCTGTGAGGTCGTGGTACTTCCCCGGTCGAGCCGACCCTTTCATGCAACAACAAAAGTTGATGCGTGGCTCTACCACTGTAGAAATGTTACGCGGATACTTGTCACCGTAGCGGGTACACATCGGCAAGTTTGGTTTACCCTGGCTAACAGTTCTAAGGTTCCATGAGTTTAACTTCTAACAACCGAATAAACTATCTATACTGTATATAGAGTATATATATAAGCTTAATTTATTTATTTTCTATTCAAGTGCACGTAATTTAAAAAACAAAAACATAAACTATAAAAAGGTGCTCCAGCTCCAGGTGGCAGGCTGGTACCAATCGGTTTTTCAAAATCTTATGTACGAATTATATCGTTGGCTTGGACATAAAGACGGCGAAGGGCTCACCACCTGTCACGTTGTCCCGAAAATATCTTCGGAGGACGGTGGGTCTAAGGGACTTAATTGTCTAAACTACACCTCTATCTACATCTGTATTGGGAATTGCGTGAAAATATTTATTATTTATTTTTAAAAACACAAACTAAATATGTTTGTACTAAGGCGTAGCTTATTTCAAATTGAAATTTCTTCCAGCGGGTGTGTTACTGGAAAACTTTTATATATTTATTTTACCTTGTCGTGTGTGCTTCACACTTTACTTTAGCAGAGTATAAATAGTCAAATGATGAAGCTATAAACATAAATAGAAAGATGGGTAGATATTTCACCTCTCGTTCATGTGGTATTGGCGTAGAAAATTAACCCCTTTTTATTATAGTTAATATAAGAGACGACTGAGGAAAAACCTTTGAAGATTTTCAAAGCACCAAGAGCCTAATATGTTAGGATGCGAACTGAAATCTGTGTCATAAGTTCATGTTGCACCCATTGGAGAAAACGAAGAAGCACAAGAGAAGTCTTTACGCCGACATTCAATCACCGTCACGAGGTCGAGATTCACTACCCCGGGACGAACCGATTCTTTCACGCAGCAGTAGAAGCTTTTGTTTTGCACTACTGCTATTTACTACCACTAATCGGCCTGTTAAAGTCCTCTGCAGGACATAGGAGCCTTTCAAAAACAGAATTTGTCATTACATCACGCTTTACAAGCGTATTTGCAAACGCAGTACCAGATACCTCACACCGGAGACGCTGTTGCCCGTTACCGGTCTGCCAAATTTTTGTCCGGTATAGAAAGAAATCCTGCCACCGCTCTGTTTCCAATGATTTTTTCGAGGCTTGTCCCTAAGTCCCCACTAACGACACCCACGGGAAGTAAGGGGTGGTATATTCTTAAGCCACAAAGCAAAACCGAGCAGCTTGGCCCTATCATGTCTCAATTGCCAATCCGCTTAGCGATTGTAACGATTATTGGTTATTCCTCCGTATGGTTCAGGCTCACGTCGTGCAGTGTACTTATAGAGGTCGTAAACGAATTATAAGTTTGTACGAGTATGTCGCTAATACAGTAAATGGACACTTGCAAATAACTCCAATCTAAGAAGGTCACAGATCATCGCCTCGTTTGAGTTCTAACTAAGAATACATATTTTGTAGAATTCATACTGAGCAAACATCAAAAACAAACACATTCAAAACTTCTACAAGAGGTAGGAATTAATATGAGTGTGGTATTGAGACAACTGACAACCTGGGTAGTGAAAAGGTCAATTTTGAGCTAGCAGTCCTAGCCAGTTATTGTCGTGACCTTAAATAACTTAAAATCAAAGGTACACTGCTGTTTTAGGGTAGAGAGTGTAGTACACAGGAGTTCTGATCGGAGGCAGATGTCAACTGTTACGGCAGTTATCCCATGCATCGAGCGTGTTACGCTACTTCTGTGTGGCAGTAGGCTTACAATACTCACCAGGAAAGAATAGATTGACTTTAATCGGCCTCTCTAAGTCCGGCCGGGTGTAACGTAACACCGGTAGGCACAGAACGGCTGCTCCAATGCTGAGCTGTAAGGAACAATGTTTAGTTGAGACTTACTCCATCATCAATGATTGTAACAGAAAACAATGTGAAAATAAAAATATTTAGAACTAAATAAAACAATCACAATAACAATAATAACAATAGACGACCTCTGTGGACGAATGGCGTAAGCTTCGGTTTTCAAAGTGTCGCCTTCTTGAGGTCCCGGGTTCGGGTGACCCGGTCGGGTCAATGTAGAAAAACCACTTTTTCAAAATTTTTTCGAGTCTGGGGTATTTGTGTACAGTGTTCTGTAAACCTTGTATTGGCATACGCTTTATACTAATTAGTATAATGCGTATGTGCTAATTAATTATAATATATTATAAAAGATATATCACAATAACATAGCAATACACAAAATCTGAATAATTATTTTTTTAGTTTCCTGCAGTAACAAAGGGCTGTAATAAGCTCAGGTGTGTATCTGTTCTTTTACTGTTATTTGTGTATTTGTCAGTGTCATTGTGATCCCAAATAGATGTTAGAAAGGCAACTTCATTTAAAATTTACATTTATAACACACCATACCTAATTAAAACAAACAGATTTAAAAAATAAATGACTAATTTAATGTTAAGTAGAAGACGGCGACAGGCTCATCACCTGTCACCTTGTCTTGAAAATATCTTCGGTGGAAGGTGGGTCGAAAAGACTTAATTGTCTAGATTAGACCTCTGTCTACCCCTGTATTGGGAATTGCGTGAAGATATTTATTTATATTTATTTTATTATTAGTATAAAATCTGAATAATTATTTTTTTAGTTTCCTGCTGTAACAAAGGTCTGCTTAGAAGCTCACGTATGTATCTGTTTTTTTATTATTATCTGTGTATTTGTCAGTGTCATTGTGATCCCAAATAGACGTTGGAGACGTCGGAGGACGGTGGGTCGAAGGGACTTAATTGTCTGGACTAGACCTCTGTCTACCCCTGTATTGGGAATTGCGTGAAGTCAATATGTGGCGCCGCTCTCACCCACGTGGCGAAGCCCACGTAGTTGATGAGCGCGTATATGTCGGAGACGGCGAGGTAGAGCAGCGAGAGCAGCGCGGCGGCGAGCACGGCGGGCGCGGGCGTGGCGCGCGCGGACACCATGGTCAGCGCGCCCGGCAGCTGCCCGCGCGCCGCGCCCGCGTAGAACAGCCTGCCCCACGCACACCAACCGTTTCAACATCGAAAAAGATATCTTCACGCAATTCCCAATACAGGGGCAGACAGAGGTCTAGTCTAGAAGGTTAAGTCCCTTCGACCCACCGTCCTCCGAAGATATTTTTCGGGACAACGTGACAGGTGGTGAGCCCGTAGCCGCCGTTATGTCCAAGCCAACGATGAAATTCGTACATAGGTTTTTGAAAAACTCATTGGTACGAAATTCCGACCACCCAACAACTCGGCTGTCGTGACTTGAAGATCGAACACGATCCGAAATTAATCCGTGTTCAATCTCCTTGTTTATGCTCGTATTTAGAATTTCTGGTGTAACAGTAACAAGTTATGATAGCCGAGTGGTTGGGTGGTTGGGTGGTTGGAATTTCGAGTCGAGAGACCCGAGTTCGATCCTCAAGTGGCCGTAGCAATGGGTTTTTCTAGAAACTTATGTACGAATTAATATCGTTGGCTTGGACAAAAAAAGCGGCGACGGGCTCACCACCTGTCACGTTGTCCCGAAAATATCTTCGGTGGAAGGTGGGTCAAAGGGACTTAATTGTCTAGACTAGACCTCTGTCTACCCCTGCATTGGGAATTGCGTGAAGATATTTATATTTATTATTTATTTTATGGTATAACAGTAAGAGACATGTTTCTGTGTAAAAGTTTTTGTATTCTTAACAGCCTGTTAAACTCCGTGTTGGCCTCTCCCATCATTCTGTATGTTCGGTTTTGATTGAATATCTACACTTGCATGTAAACAATGTAAGTGCATAATATCGCGTGTATTAAAATATCTATTAAATCTGTCGCTAAGTTGGGGGAATATTTGCATATAAATTTGAATTAGCCTCTGCACGGCCAACGCACTATAAAGACAATAAAAACTCTAATTTATTGTTTTGGAAAGGTCTGAAAAAGTTTAAATTTAAAGTAATAAAACAAATTCAGAATGGTTATCAAAAATATACGTCTACTACTGCCAGCTGCATTTATACTTGTTGCTCGTGTTGTTAAGCGCCTGTCCCAGTTATATTCTTTGATATTAATTAGGCTTTCGACTTTGTAGACCACAAAATTGTTGCTAAATTGCAGACTTTAGTTATTAGAGGACCTGCTTTTAATTGGCCAAATACATATCTCACTGGACGAAAACAGTATGTGGAAATAAAGCATGTATAAAAATGGACTTGCCCCTTCATATAAATGCAGTGCTGAGCAATAGTTTCGGAGTGCCACAAGGCAGTATCTTAGGATCTCTTTTGTTCCGTACTTATGTTAAAGATTATCCAGATGCCACAAAACTCCAATGTGTCTTAATTGCTGAAGACCATCGTATAAGGACGCTGAGCCGATGATAGGAGCCACTAAACTCCTTATTGGTTAGGGCTTAGGTCATAATATACGACTTGTTCACAGATACTGCATATCTATATCTATTAGATGATAAGAAACGAATTAGGCGTTTAATAGTTTTCACCGACTGATTACAACGCACTACACAGATTGTATTAATTGCCATCATCATCATCATCAAGAGATCATGACTACCGGTTTCACTTACTGTTAGCTATGGTCTGTGAACCCTAAGTTAGTGAACACAAAGCATTCTATGTTTTTCAATATTAAAATAAACATTTAAATGAAAACATTATTTAAAAAAATTACCACCTTCGAAAAGGACACAAAAAATTAAGAATAACTTTCTCGGCTAAACTTGTTTTCATTAATTTAAATTAAATATTCTAATAAGCACTCTGCTTTTTTTCAGAGTGAAGCCAATTCTCAGATCATCGGTTCGTTTGCCGGTTAATGTCTTCAACAGTTTATCTATATTTTCTCGAATCTGGGTGTTTGTGTTGGTTTCGTTCCTTCTGATTCCATAACACGAGTGCTTTAGCTACTACTTGCTTCGGGATCAGAGGAATGTCCATGATGCAGTGCCTATCTATTTAAAAAGACATAAAAAACGTTATTTCACCTCCGAGCCAACCGTGTCTTACACGCATCAGTTCAAATTCTAACTCTGTATTCTCTTTACATTACTTATGCCTTGTTTATTGGCATAGGCGCCATCTGTTATCCCTTTTGCAAGTGACAATTTGATAAAACTGACTTTTTAGTTAGGAATTATTAATACGATAACGCCAAATTTAATTTTATTATGCAATTATATTGATTTTTAAAGCATATTTATGCTGAACTTTTATGTTATTAAATTAAAGAGAAAAAAGTTAAAATTTCAATTTCATTTTAATTAATTAATTTCAATTTAATTTAATAACACAAAAGTTCCGCATAAACATGCTTTAAAAATCAATAAAATTAAAGTTGGCGTTATCGTATTGACAATTCCTAACTGAAAAGTCAGTTTTATCAAATTGTCACTTGCAAAAGGGATAACAGATGGCGCCTATGCCAATAAACAAGGTATAAGTAATATAAATAGAATACAGTGTTAAAATTTGACACGGTGGCTCTGTGGTACAACGGTCGCCACGGTTTGGCGAAGGTCGCGGGTTCGAAACCCGCCCGTGTCAGTTGAAATTTTAACTTTTTTTCTCTTTAGTCTAATAACACGAAGGTTATTTCTAGCAAAAATTGCGTCACTTTTTTTCTGTTTAATTTAATAACATAAAGGTTATTTCTATCGTGTCTGACCTGGAAGAGGTGAGCAGCACGCCGTTGACCGCGCCGAAGGTGGAAGCGGCCACGAAGAGCGGGATGCAGAGCGCGAACCATCCGAAGAGCCGCTCGGCGAACGTCACCGCCACCGCGGCCGAGCCCAGCACCTGGGGACGCGGGGGTTTCTTTTATATCTTCCCGCAATTTCCCTTACTGGAGTAGGCAGAGTTCTAAACAATGAAGTCCTTTGAGTCACTCCACCGAGGCTTATTTGGGACAATGTGACAGGTGGTGAGCCTGACACTGAGATATACAAAGAAAAAGTGATTTTCTACGTTGTCCAGTCCGGAAATCAAACCTGTGACCTAAAAGCCGACGATATCTTCTACACCAGATTGTTCGCCACTCATTATCGGAGAGAATCTACTGTAGAAGTCAGGGCTAAATTTACGTAAGGGAGAATTTGGCATAAAGGCGACGTTTGGCAAGCGGATTGGCGTTAGAAATACCAGACATCATGCACCTTAGATGCTGCAACCCGGTACAGACTGCTGAATTTTCGTCTGATATTTTTCGTGATGGTTGTCCCTGCATGTAGGTAGTTGATGGTTTTTTTCCCTGTCACCTTTTACGTCATCCTCGTGGGGAAAGATAAATAATAAAATAAATAATTATCTTCACGCAATTCCCAATACAGGGGTAGTCAGAGGTCTAGTCTAGACAATTAAGTCCCTTTGACCCACCTTCCACCGAAGATATTTTCGGGACAACGTGACAGGTGGTGAGCCCGTTGCAGTCTTTATGGCCAAGCCAACGATGTAATTCGTACATAAGTTTTTGAAAAACTCATTGGTACCTGGGGATCGAACTCGGGTCTCTTGACTCTAAATTCCGACCGCCCAACCACTCGGCTATCGTGACTTAAATTTTGACTTTTTTGACTTTCGTGGAGAAAGATGGTGGTATATTCTGATGCTGTAACCACACGGAATCAAGAACTGGCTGAAAATATGTGCCTTATGTTACTGTGATCCTCCACCAGTCGGCATATTCTTCTCCATTCTGTTTTGAAGGTCCTTAGTTGAATATTACGATGTCGAGGAATACAGGAATTCCGTCCTTGGTCTGGGTCTTTAAACTAGGACTTATCACTACAGCAAAAAAATTTGTTATACAAAATTCAAAAAAGTATAATAATTATGTATATAATTCTGACAGCAAATAGCAAGTAGCATTAGACGAGTGTTTGGGGTAATCGGAATTAGAATCAATAGACCTATTCAATCCCCAGGAGATAGACTCGTACCAATGGCTTTATTCGAAACTTATGTACGATTTATACATTTGGCGAATCGTTTGTGAGTCGAAAGGTTTAATTGTCTTCCTTGGTACCTCTCTATTGGGAAATGCGTGAAGAAGAAAAAAATTCAGGCAGCCCTAGGATCTCGAATTGTATTCATTACCTCAGTTGGAGACAGTGTAGTGTAAAAGGCGACGTTGGTGAAAGTGTAGACGACGGTGACGAGTGTGCAAGAGATGGCAATAGCGCGCGGCAAGTTCTTCACAGGATCCTTTAGCTCCTCAATGATGAAATTCAGGTAGTTCCTGGAAATATAAAGACGTTTGTGTTACAAAAGTAATTCCTTTTTAGAAATCACAGAGAGAGTAGAATTTACATTAGTAGGATCTTACCATCCATTGTAAGCGAAAAGTCCAGAATAGAACGAGAGAGCGATAGAAGTGACGTCACTCGTCGTTCCCTCGAAGGTAAAGTGTTCTACTTTACCTGGAATTAAGAAAAAAAACAATAAATGAACAAACTATAGTATTTTAGGCCTTAAAACAAATTAATTTACCACAGTTGAGGGAAGATCACGCGTGCACAACATATTCCGCTAATTATACAATTCCTTTATTGATTTTAAAGCATATAAGTTATGTTGAAGTGTTTTTATTTAATTAAAGAAGAATTACGAATTCCACCCGTATCAGTAGAAATTTTAATCATTTTTTAACCTTTAATTTGATAGCATAAAGTTCAGCATGTCTCACTTACTTGAAAATCAATAAAAAAAGGTGCAAAATGAATAAGATGACGTAATTTTGTTAACGTTTCCTGTAAAGTTGTGAATAAAGCTGGTATTTGCAATAATTCCGGTAGATGGCGCTGATGCTAAAACAGGCGTAAATAAAGAAACAGATTTAAAATTTCAACTGATGCCTATATGACACCGTGGCTCAGAGATAAGAGCGTTGCCACGGCACGGCAAAGGTCACTGCTTCGAATCCCACCCTTGTCAGTTGAAATTTTAGTGTTCATGGATAGCCAAATACGACAGCGAAGTGGTTATGCGGTTTGAATTCGAATCAGGAGGCTCGTACCAATTTTCGGGTTTTTTTAAAAACGTATGTACGATTTATATCGTTGGCTTGGACACACAGATGGCGACGGTCTCACCACCTGTCACGATGTTCCAAAAAATGTCTTCAGTGGAAGGTGGATCGAAGGGACTTAATTGTCAATACCTTTGTCTACCCCTGTATTGGCAATGGCCTGAAGATATTATTTTGTAAAAGTATATAACAATATCTTCATAATTTAGTTATGACCGAAATGTTTTTTACGAAAACGAATTAACAATAAATAAAATGTATTCTAATGTTCAATATTCAATCAATCATTTATTTGCCAGAATGTAGGTAACATTACATCGTAATATTTTATAAAATATAACCTTATACATTCTGCCTTATTGAGGCATGCAAAAGTTTAATTACAATATAAAAAATTTATAATAAATTTAATATTTCCATACAAATAAAAAAAAAAAGTAAAAAATTTATGATTATAAGAAATTGTTCCAGATCTGACATCAAATTATTCTTAATGCGAACGATTAGTGTTTTGCAGTTCTAACGGGAAGTAGAGTCTTGTGCAACGACGCATCGTGAGCATACCAACCGCATCATCCGAAACGTCGCGTTAACAATTCTAAAAGAAAATTAAATAATGCAACGTAACCGGAGCGCACCGGATTGCGGCAATCATCTAATAAGACGCTCCGTCGGTCTGTCCTGACGAGGAAGCACGAATTGGGTTTTATTTTGAGTGTGCGTTAACAGTAATTTTGTGACAATACAAACGTGTGTTTGAATTTCGGTGTGCATTACAGATTTATATATAATAGGTACTATGTTACATACGTCGATTCCGTGTGGTAACGGCGTAAGAATATTACCACTCCCTCTCTTTCCGAGGATGTCGTAAGAGGCGACTAAGGGCCTTGAATATCGATACGGTAACCGATGGCGGAATAACCACCTCTGAAAATATAAAATCAAATATATATAAAGTCAAAATAATCAGACCGAAGACGGGCAGCGGCGTCTGAGGAGCGAGTGGTCTGGTACTGCGATCGCCAATCTGCTTGCCAAGCGTGGCGATTATGGCAAATCCTCCCTACGGGAGAGTCCACTGCATATGTCCTGCAGTGGACTTTATTAGCTAAAGTATGCTTGTTGTGAAATCAGAAATTACGCCACAAGCAACCAGAATAGAAACAATATAGAAACAAAGAGTGGTTTTCTACGATGATCCGTCCGGGAACCGATTCCTAGGACCACACACAGATGTACACACACTTGTATACACACACATCCACGAAGGACGTCACTTCACTGTCTAAAATATAACATCCAAACGCGTCTTCCACAGGTGTAGCGGAATATGCTACAGGAAAAGGGTTACTACCCTACAGTTCGGGTGGCCTGGTCACCTGGGAAGGAAATCTCCTCCACTAGGGTGCTATCGGTACTCGTATTTATGCTTGGAATCCTCGGAACTTCCATAGCGCGATGGAGGATGTATTTCCTGAATTGCCCACCATTAGCGAGCTTCTTAAGTGGAGACATAGATGTCGCTACACATCGATTTTCATGGTGTCAGCTCTGGGATCCCGGATCAGATTTACCGGTCGGGTTAATATAGGAAACGCTTTACGTATAAAGATAGTCGAATAGATGGACGAATTATATATATACTTTGTAGTAGACGGCGACGGGCTCACCAGCTGTCACGTTGTCCCGAAAATATATTCGGTGGAAGGTGGGTCGAAGGGACTTAAATATCTAGACTAGACCTCTGTCTACCCCTGTGTTGGGAATTGCGTGAAGATATTTTTTTTGTAGTTTTGGATTAGATCATTGTGTGTGATGTTGTCCCCCATCTATGTATATTTAATAAGTGGATTTTTAATCTTAAAATTTCGGCCTTTAATCTTAAAATTTCGGCCTTTAATCTTAAAATTTCGGCCTTTAATCTTAAAATTTCGGCCTTTAATCTTAAAATTTCGGCCTTTAATCTTAAAATTTCGGCCTTTAATCTTAAAATTTCGGCCTTTAATCTTAAAATTTCGGCCTTTAATCTTAAAATTTCGGCCTTTAATCTTAAAATTTCGGCCTTTAATCTTAAAATTTCGGCCTTTAATCTTAAAATTTCGGCCTTTAATCTTAAAATTTCGGCCTTTAATCTTAAAATTTCGGCCTTTAATCTTAAAATTTCGGCCTTTAATCTTAAAATTTCGGCCTTTAATCTTAAAATTTCGGCCTTTAATCTTAAAATTTCGGCCTTTAATCTTAAAATTTCGGCCTTTAATCTTAAAATTTCGGCCTTTAATCTTAAAATTTCGGCCTTTAATCTTAAAATTTCGGCCTTTAATCTTAAAATTTCGGCCTTTAATCTTAAAATTTCGGCCTTTAATCTTAAAATTTCGGCCTTTAATCTTAAAATTTCGGCCTTTAATCTTAAAATTTCGGCCTTTAATCTTAAAATTTCGGCCTTTAATCTTAAAATTTCGGCCTTTAATCTTAAAATTTCGGCCTTTAATCTTAAAATTTCGGCCTTTAATCTTAAAATTTCGGCCTTTAATCTTAAAATTTCGGCCTTTAATCTTAAAATTTCGGCCTTTAATCTTAAAATTTCGGCCTTTAATCTTAAAATTTCGGCCTTTAATCTTAAAATTTCGGCCTTTAATCTTAAAATTTCGGCCTTTAATCTTAAAATTTCGGCCTTTAATCTTAAAATTTCGGCCTTTAATCTTAAAATTAAAAATACCTGTCACGTTGTCCCGAAAATATATTCGGTGGAAGGTGGGTCGAAGGGACTTAAATATCTAGACTAGACCTCTGTCTACCCCTGTATGGGAATTGCGTGAAGATATTTTTTTGTAGTTTCTGTTGCTTAAGCTGCTTACTTTGGGATCAGATCATTGTGTGTGATGTTGTCCCCATCTATGTATATTTAATAAGTGGATTTTTAATCTTAAAATTTCGGCCTTTAATCTTAAAATTTCGGCCTTTAATCTTAAAATTTCGGCCTTTAATCTTAAAATTTCGGCCTTTAATCTTAAAATTTCGGCCTTTAATCTTAAAATTTCGGCCTTTAATCTTAAAATTTCGGCCTTTAATCTTAAAATTTCGGCCTTTAATCTTAAAATTTCGGCCTTTAATCTTAAAATTTCGGCCTTTAATCTTAAAATTTCGGCCTTTAATCTTAAAATTTCGGCCTTTAATCTTAAAATTTCGGCCTTTAATCTTAAAATTTCGGCCTTTAATCTTAAAATTTCGGCCTTTAATCTTAAAATTTCGGCCTTTAATCTTAAAATTTCGGCCTTTAATCTTAAAATTTCGGCCTTTAATCTTAAAATTTCGGCCTTTAATCTTAAAATTTCGGCCTTTAATCTTAAAATTTCGGCCTTTAATCTTAAAATTTCGGCCTTTAATCTTAAAATTTCGGCCTTTAATCTTAAAATTAAAAATACCTGTCACGTTGTCCCGAAAATATATTCGGTGGAAGGTGGGTCGAAGGGACTTAAATGTCTAGACTAGACCTCTGTCTACCCCTGTGTTGGGAATTGCGTGAAGATATTTTTTTTTGTAGTTTCTGTTGCTTAAGCTGCTTACTTTGGGATCAGATCATTGTGTGTGATGTTGTCCCCCATCTATGTATATTTAATAAGTGGATTTTTTATCTTAAAATTTCGGCCTTTAATCTTAAAATTTCGGCCTTTAATCTTAAAATTAAAAATACCTGTCACGTTCGCCCTAAAAAGGCAGTGTGAAAAATCAGTCGAAAGGACTGACTTAAGTAGATCTCTGACTACCACACCTCAGTATTAGGAAACGCGTGAAGATAAAATAAAGGTTCAGCGTTGTCAAATGATTGTTTATTTTTTAATTTGATTTCAGAGATTGCTTTCAATTTATTAACGGCCAGTAATATTCAATGGGCCGGCTCGATAGAGTTAGTACTCGTACGTTGGCCCTAACAGGAAACCGACGTAAATAATTGACATACATTAATTCTTATCTTCCAGCAGGAGATCAACTCCTCGTCCTCCGATTTCTTTCTATAGGAATGACAAAGCAATTGCCACTCCTATGAGGTTACGAGTTTGTAACTGCTAAACTTTGAGTCTATTGCTTATTATCCACCTTTCTAAAAGAAAGAGTGGTTGGGTGGTCGGAATTTCGAATTAAGAGACTACAGTTCAATCCCCAGGTGGCAGGTTCGTACCATTGGGTTTTTCATAAACTTACGTACGAATATCGTTGGCTTGGACATAAAGATGGCGACGGGCACATCACCTGTCACGTTGTCCCGAAAATATATTCGGTGGAAGGTGGGTCGAAGGGACTTAAATATCTAGACTAGACCTCTGTCTACCCCTGTATGGGAATTGCGTGAAGATATTTATTTACTATTTTTATTAATTCTAATAATGTCAAATGTAACATTACTAATTTCCCCATTATCCACATAGTCGAAAGGCAGGTCCGAACCTGCAACGTCATGGTTCTTAGTCCGGACCCTAAACCATTAGACTATTGCCGCTTCGAAGTTGCATTTTCGTTTCATATTGTTCGAAGTCTACCACACTACCTAACTAACCGCAAATCCTCGCCTCCAACTATTTAGAGCAATCTACCGCAAGGACGCCGATCGCTTATTAATAAAGAGCAATAAATGAATGGACTAGATATCATAAACACTTTCATTCGTAACGCCTTGACTTCGGTCACGGTCTTGCTTCTGGCACGCGAGGTCAGACCGCTTTGCTAATTTCTAATACGTTCAAGCTCTGGTAGCGTCTGTGCAGTAGTTTTATGGTGAATGAGTTTATTTTTTTAATGTCGAAACTTAGCTCCGTGAGAAACTCTTTTTTTATAACCCCCTTTCATTTCCGTGGACGACAGTAGAGTACCGACGAGTTGTAAGAAGAGTTGTTATGTTTTTTTGGTGTACAATTTGTAATTGACACTCGCAAGTATCTTCAATAGGGTATGTCGCTATTTTTAGAAAATCATCTAAAACAGTTATTATTTATTACTATGGTCAAGGTTGTGTCAAAAATAATTTTGTTCGTCGTTACCCATCATACAGTACTTTGAATTTTAAAGTACTTTAAATTTAAGTTTAACGATTCGGCTCACGATAGCCGAGTTGTTGGGTGGTCGGAATTTCGAGTCGAGAGACCCAAGTCGATCCCCAGGTGGCAGTACCAATGAGTTTTTCAAAACTTATGTACGAATTTCATCGTTGGCTTGAACATAAAGATGGCGACGGGCACACCACCTGTCACGTTGTCCCGAAAATATCTTCGGTGGAAGGTATGTCAAAGAGACTTAACTGTCTAGACTCGACCTCTGTCTACCCCTGTATGGGAATTGCGTGAAGATATTTATTTATTATTTTTATTAATTCTAATCATGTCAAATATAACATTACCAATATCCACATAGTGGAAAGGCAGATCCGAACCTGCAAAGTCATGTTTCTCAGTCCGCACCCTAAACCATTAGAATATTGACGCTTCGAAGTTGCATTTTCGTTTCATATTGTTCGAAGTCTACCACACTACCTAACTAACCGCAAATCCTCGCCTCCAACTATTTAGAGCAATCTACCGCAAGGACGCCGATCGCTTATTAATAAAGAGCAATAAATGAATGGACTAGATATCATAAACACTTTCATTCGTAACGCCTTGACTTCGGTCACGGTCTTGCTTCTGGCACGCGAGGTCAGACCGCTTTGCTAATTTCTAATACGTTCAAGCTCTGGTAGCGTCTGTGCAGTAGTTTTATGGTGAATGAGTTTATTTTTTTAATGTCGAAATTTAGCTCCGTGAGAAACTCTTTTTTTATAACCCCCTTTCATTTCCGTGGACGACAGTAGAGTACCGACGAGTTGTAAGAAGAGTTGTTATGTTTTTTTGGTGAACAATTTGTAATTGACACTCGCAAGTATCTTCAATAGGGTATGTCGCTATTTTTAGAAAATCATCTGAAACAGTTATTATTTATTACTATGGTCAAGGTTGTGTCAAAAATAATTTTGTTCGTCGTTACACATAATACAGTACTTTGAATTTTAAAGTACTTTAAATTTAAGTTTAACGATTCGGCTCACGATAGCCGAGTTGTTGGGTGGTCGGAATTTCGAGTCGAGAGACCCAAGTCGATCCCCAGGTGGCAGTACCAATGAGTTTTTCAAAAACTTATGTACGAATTTCATCGTTGGCTTGGACATAAAGATGGCGACGGGCACATCACCTGTCACGTTGTCCCGAAAATATCTAAGACTCGACCTCTGTCTACCCCTGTATGGGAATTGCGTGAAGATATTTATTTACTATTTTTATTAATTCTAATAATGTCAAATGTAACATTACTAATTTCCCCATTATCCACATAGTCGAAAGGCAGGTCCGAACCTGCAACGTCATGGTTCTTAGTCCGGACCCTAAACCATTAGACTATTGCCGCTTCGAAGTTGCATTTTCGTTTCATATTGTTCGAAGTCTACCACACTACCTAACTAACCGCAAATCCTCGCCTCCAACTATTTAGAGCAATCTACCGCAAGGACGCCGATCGCTTATTAATAAAGAGCAATAAATGAATGGACTAGATATCATAAACACTTTCATTCGTAACGCCTTGACTTCGGTCACGGTCTTGCTTCTGGCACGCGAGGTCAGACCGCTTTGCTAATTTCTAATACGTTCAAACTCTGGTAGCGTCTGTGCAGTAGTTTTATGGTGAATGAGTTTATTTTTTAATGTCGAAATTTAGCCCGTGAGAAACTCTTTTTATAACCCCTTTCATTTCCGTGGACGACAGTAGAGTACCGACGAGTTGTAAGAAGAGTTGTTATGTTTTTGGTGAACAATTTGTAATTGACACTGCAAGTATCTTCAATAAGGTATGTCGCTATTTTTAGAAAATCATCTAAAACAGTTATTATTTATTACTATGGTCAAGGTTGTGTCAAAAATAATTTTGTTCGTCGTTACCCATCATACAGTACTTTGAATTTTAAAGTACTTTAAATTTAAGTTTAACGATAGCCGAGTTGTTGGGTGGTCGGAATTTCGAGTCGAGAGACCCGAGTCGATCCCCAGGTGGCAGTACCAATGAGTTTTTCAAAAACTTATGTACGAATTTCATCGTTGGCTTGGACATAAAGGCGGCGACGGGCTCACCACCTGTCACGTTGTCCCGAAAATATCTTCGGTGGAAGGTGGGTCAAAGGGACTTAATTTTCTAGACTTGACCTCTGTCTACCCCTGTATTGGGAATTGCGTGAAGATATTTATTTTTTATTTTATATTTATTTCACTTTTTAAATTTTTAATTTAAGTAAATAAATAAATATCTTTACGCATATTATGGGGTAGACAGAGGTCTAGTCAATTAAGTTAATTCGACCCACATTCCACCTTGGTAATTTATTCGTTCTTTACCTACAATTTATTAAGAATAATTTAATATAAATATTTTACGCCGTTACCAAAAGGCACAAAAATCCCCTTTCATCCTAAGTTGTATAATAAGAGGCGATTAAGGGAAAACCCTTAAAAATAGGTTACCAACAGATTAAGCGATGACGGACAGCGGTCAAAAAACGCCAATCCGCTTGCCAAGCACGGTGTCGCCAATTGCTTATACAAAACAAACGGCGAATATCTAATCTAGTAAGTCACCAATAGAAACACATAACTAATATGTATACTAACTATTACATATCCTCACATCATTTACCATGTATGTAAACACACACATGATACACTAATCATTGATCTAATTATTTTCGGGGATACACCACGTAGTGGCCTCCAACCTCCCCTATAGCCACCCCAAGCCTCGCTTTACTAATGCCGAGTCTAATCTCAGCCTTGTCTCACAGCGCGAGCACCACTTTTACAGATACAGAGTCTAATCCCACACAAACTTAGTAATCATTGTCCAACGACACGCCGAGCACCTCGGCTTCTAATCCCAACCTGGTCTAGTCACCACCGTTCTAAAACGTCCCGAACGACTCTTTTACTAATATACACTGTTATATACGGTTGCATTGATAAATCTAGCTAATAACACATGTACGTAGGAATGACCATAAAATGACTCACCGACACACCGACAAAGCGTGGCTTTTTCGTGTGGCTGGCGTCGGACCGAGCAGAGCAGTGGATGCTGTGCTCGGTCCGACGTCAGCCACACGAAAAAGCCACGCTTTGTAGTGTCGACTCCTTTTATAACACTCTCGATAATTCTCCGTCTACCCTCTGTGCCTACCCTCATTACTAATATTAATATATGCAACTACCCTCTATAATGTAATAAAACAATAATCTGCTTCGCATTCGCGACACACGGTGATTATGACAAACTCTCCCGTATTTATCCTCACGCCATTCCCATTAATGGTCAGAGTCTATACGATTAAGTGCTGGAAGAGATTAATATAAAATTAATAACGTTACACATAGAATATGGTCTCTGCTACATGCCCTATGCTATATGCTAAAAACATAGACGCATGTTTGTCTATGTACTTATGTTATCTATGTTCTTTCTCTCATATACGGCTCTGAGAATTTAGAAAAATCCTGTCAATAAATGTCAATCATGGGAATGATAATATTTCATTTCATTCTGACCACGGATTTCCTAAAGTGGAGCAGACAGAGGTTTACACGATTATATCCTTATAACAACAAGGTCTGTGTGTTTATGGTACCCTCTTACCCTTTCTACACCTGGTACCTTTTCCACACTTTCTCGGGTCATTGTGATACCTTCGTTGATTCCGATTCCATTACACAAGTCCAGTACACTTTAGCTACTTACTTTGTTATTAGAGCAATGTTTGTCATGATAGCTGATCGAATTTGAGTCAGGAGACCCTAGTTCGATACCCAGGTGGTAAGCACGTACTAAAGAGTTTTTGCCAAACTTATGTTTGACATTGCTGGCTTGGATGTAAAGGCGGTCCAAGCTCACCACCAGTCACAAATCAAAATATATGTGATGTAGTCCGAAACTATGTATGTATTTATTTATTATTTACCTCTACATAGCTGGTAGATCCCGGCAGCGATGATGATGAAGAGCGCGAGAAGCTTGGCGTACGTGAACCAGTCCTGCACCCTGGTGGCAGCGCGCACAGACCAGCAGTTCACGAAGGTCAGCAGCACTGCGCACAACACACCCATTTGTACCAACGGCCGCTTGCTTAATTCTTAGTCTAACTAAATAGGTATCGGGTAAGAGTTCCAACTGAAGTCAATGTTAGTTCTTAAATGTAGGCAGTTCCGTATTGGCAAACGCCTCGTACGAGATTCCCACAAGATGTAGCGTCGAGCGTAGTGCAGCTCGATTGTAGGGGAGTCGATTTGAAGCAGAAGGCACAGGACTGTTCTATGTATCTTTGGGGAAGGCTATGTTCAACAGTGAACTTTAGATAGGTTGTAATGATGTAGCCTTGGTAGTTTAGTGGTCAGGGTGCTTACTTTATATTGACCCAGGTTTGATCCCCGTGTCGGTACGACTGTAATTGTTAAAAGCAACTTTAAATGCATTAGCTCGACGTCAGACCTGCCCGTCTGAGAACACTAACAAGAATAAAATTTTATTTCTAGAAGAAGTCTGCACAGGAACCGCGTTGCGGACGCTTCCCTGCTCTAAACTCTATCAAATATTTGAGAGACTTGCCCACCAGTGGGGACTCAGTTTCCACTTTGTTAATAGTGGTCATAGAGTCTCAAACTTAAGGAGATTTAAGATTACCACACTTCGTTTATTTCGTAAATTACCTAAAGTTCTAATGACTTACATATACAGCACGCTGCTAGTAACCTCGTAGCGTCTTCTGGGGGATCACATTCAGGGAAAATGGGCTTAAGCACATACACGCTGAATGTAAGCGCGACGATTGCCTGCAGATGAGAAAAACTTTACTACATTACGCGTTACGATGTTACGGATGTGAAAATTCGAATCTGAATTTGAAACGGCCACGAAAAAGTCTAATAAGGAGGCAGGCGTACCAATGGGATTTTTCAAAACTTATGTACCATTTCATTGGCTTGGGCATCGGTGACGGTGACAGGATCTCCACCTGTCATGTTGTCCAAAAATGTTTTCAGTGGAAGGTGGGTCGCAATGACTTAATTGTCGAGACCTCTACCCATTAATGGGAATGGCGTGAAGATATTTATTTATTTTATTTAAATCTGGAACGACAAAATAATTATGATGAAATGATCATAGGACAGTATAAGGCAAATGCGGTATATATCTCCGTGTAAGGATTTAACTTCATCCAATTAGTAACGTAAGAGGCGGCGAAGGGAAAACCTTCAAAGTGACAATTACTACCGATGGATTACTAAAACACAGTAGGCCGGTGATGGGCAATAGCGTCAAAAGTGCAAATGTCTGATACAGCGATTGCCGATCTGAATCCAAGCATGTCAATTATACATAACTGTCTCTTACCTTGAGGAAGCTTGTCTACTGTAGACTAGTAGTAGAAATAGACTTTTACAATACTTTTGTACATATGTTTTAAGCTTATTACGCATTTATCGCGAAAAGCTAAAGAAATATGATTATATTTCCATAAAAATGACAATCCCGTGATCCTTGTTTTTTTAATTAAAAACAGCCAACTGTTTAATGGAATCCGCATTCAAAACGATTCTGTCAGAAAATAAGTCGAAAAAAAAGGAAAGAAAGTCCAGTTAAGAATAATCTCTGAAGTAGGCCTGTGTACAACTATGGACGTAGATGCGCTGTTATAATTAAATTAAATGAAATTAGTTAATTTAATTTGTCTTTATTGGACACTTACTAAATTAAATTAATTTTATTTAATTCTGTTATAGGCTGTTATAATGATGTTGCTGTTGATGCAAGTAAGTTATAATTTATAAACGACCCTGGCACTACAGTTTGCGTTTGTTGAGTTTCTCGTTTATGCAGCCAGTAGTAAACTCTTACTAATAATATCGATATCTAAGAACAGTATTTGATATCGATATTAAAACTCAACATCGATTATGTAACCATTTGTGCTAAAAAAAGAAAACGCCCAGAAGTCTTCACGTTGTAAAATATTGCGCAACGGCTACAATCGGATTGCGTGACAATTTAAAGCAATTCAAATTGCGTTCAGAAGGATATCCGTAACCTACGTTCAGATTTAACACTATACCTTCATGGATCTTTGATCCTTAAGAGAATCATGCAAACAGCGTCTTTGCATCCCTACATAGTATTTTGTGCTCGTTTTCATCAATTTGGAAACAAGTGTACATTGTTCCTCTGTGTAAAATTACTTAAATTTCGACCATTGCATTACCATTGCATACCATTTCGGTCAATTTCAATTTTACCTTTCCTTTCTAAGCTTTTCATATAGATATTTCCTCCTTTCTTTCATACAATTCATTATTATTATTGAATCCTTAACAAACTGGTTCATTGTTACAACTCTACAAGCCCAGGCATAGCACTATTATAGCCATAGTTTAGTATACACCGGACATCATGGTATTAACGGCTCTGAGATTCCGGCTTCGATTACAAGTCGAGTCCACGCAGAAAATACTTTTCTACATTTCCTAAGGTGCTTAAGCTGTTTATATTGGGATCAGAGCAATGTATGTGATGTAGTATGTATTTGTCTAAGTAGGTATGTATATACTAAAAGAAAATGCTACTACGAATAATATTCTATTGGATTTCGAGTAAGATGGGAATATTATTAATTAAGGATCTTAGGCTACCAATAGACTGTAACCTGTCCTGGCATGCCTATGTCAGTGAAGTTATTTGCTCGATTCATTTTTCTTCACATTCGCTAAAGTGCCTCTAAGCACCGATGACCTTACGAACTAAAATGTCTCTAACCCTTACGTGTATCCAATTATCACTGGAAGCTGAGAAGTAGAAAGTATGTGGCTTGAAACATTGAACCGTCCGGGTCACTACCCGAACTAGGAAGTGACAACACCTTGAAAATCGGTGTAATGATGCTATAACATATATAAACTCCTATAACACGAGTAGAAACATACACATCACACAAATGTTTGCAAGTGGGATTCAAACTCGCAACCCTTGGCTTCGAAGGCGGCGACGCCACCAACTACACTATCGGGCATCATGTAAAAAATTAATAAATAAATAAATATCTTTACGCAATTCCCAATACAGGGGTAGACAGTGGTCAAGTCAATTAAGTCCCTTTGACCCACCTTCCACCAAATACATTTTCGGGACAACGTGACAGGTGGTGAGCCCGTCGCCGTCTTTATGTCCAAGCCAAAGATGAAATTCGCATATAAGTTTTTGAAAAACTCATTGGTACTGCCATCTGGGGATCGAACTCGGGTCTCTCGACTCGAAATTCCGACCACCCAACAACTCGGCTATCGTGACTATCATGTAAAGAAACCTTTACAAATATATTTCCTAACATGTAAAACAGTTAAATAAAGTAAAAAAACATCGTGACCGGGACATTTCAAACCATCGTGCTTCCTACAAAGTAAGAACATCTATTTTATTGCTTAATAAACACAGTCGGTATCCTAATTCGTCGCTATAAACGTCCAATAAAGACAAATTGTTTAGTACCGAGACATTGAATAGCGAATGAAGCTGTTTGTCCAATAAACCGGAATCCCGGAGTTTTCAATATCAATATATACGCAACAGAATTTACTCTTTATTTCTGACAATGCGTTATTTCTTTCAAAATGAAGGCTTAGTCTTTGACGAAACAGAATCGACAAAGTACATAAATAGTATATGGATAATAAACAGCACACAGTTATAACTTTGTTGGATTTTAGCAATGCCTTTAAAACACAGTTGATTTGGATATTCTGTTGAGTCAGTTGAGTTCACTTAATTTATCTCCATCAGTAATTGACTGGTTTCAAAGGAATCTCAGTGGTCGTCGGCAGCGTATTTGCACTGATGATACTGTTTCATCTTGGTGTGATACTACTGCTGGTGTACCGCAGGGAGACATGTTGTCACTATTACTTTTTTCTATTTTTATTAATTCAATCATTCAAAAAATATCTTCTCTCTACCATATCCAAGTTTATACCCAGTCAACTCTTGAGAATCTGCCTGAAGCTATCACCGCTATGAACAACGACGTAAATCAGATTTTTACGTGAAGTAAATCACATGGCCCATAGTCAATCCTAATAAGTCTCAGGCAATAATTATAGGCAGCCGGAAATTCAGAGAATTGACTGGTCGTCCATGCATCCAACAAACTCAATGGAGTTGTAATCCCATTTTGTGATTATGTTAAGGACTTAGGCATTTATCTTGACCGTACCTTAAGTTGGACACGCCGTTTAAATGACTACTAAGTTAGTAGGAGGACTTTTGTAGCTCTTTGTTCAATGCGTCGCCTCCGATCATTTCTCCCCATTCCTACAAAAATTATGCCAAATCACAAATAAACTTTCTATGAAATTTCTTTTACTATACAGGCTGTCAAATTGTGGAATTCCCTATCATTAGCAATTCGTGAGGCACAATCTATGTGCACCTTTTAAAAAATTGTGAGAGCACTATCTGTCTCAATCACTTGTATACTCAATCACTTGATATTTATATTGTATTTACATATTTAAATTCATGATTACGTTGTTTGGGGTCTAGTATATGTATACATGTATGTATATATGTATATATTATTGTATGTATCTCCTTTACGTCACGATAGCCGAGTTGTTGGGTGGTCGGAATTTCGAGTCGAGAGACCCGAGTTCGATCCCCAGGTGGCAGTACCAATGAGTTTTTCAAAAACTTCCGAAAATATCTTCGGTGGAAGGTGGGTCAAAGGGACTTAATTGTCTAGACTTGACCTCTGTCTACCCCTGTATTGGGAATTGCGTGAAGATATTTATTTATTTATGTATCTCCTTTAGTTATGTATTACGTATATTCCTATTGCCCTACCACGTAGTAAATTTTTCCTTCACGCCATTGGTTGCCTAGATAAAATTTTGTATCCTTTGTCACTTTTGTGTATACTACTATTTGTGGTGGACAATAGAAGTATACTCATTCATTCATAGTATACATATTCAAAATAGGTAAAGAAAATCTCCGTAGAAATCGGTTTTCAAGGCGTCGCCAGCTTTGTTCAATCCCGGCTTGAATTTCAATCGGGTCAATGTAGATAACAACTATATCAACATTTTCTCAGGCAGAGGTGGAAACATATCTACATTCAATGCTACCATAAATAAAATAAATAAATGTCTTCACGCAATTCCCTATACAGGGGTAGATAGAGGTCTAGTCTAGACAATTAAGTCCCCTCGACCCACCATCCACCGATCATATTTTCGGGATAACGTGACAGGTGGTGAGCCCGTCGCCATCTTTATGTCCAAGCCAATGATATAATTCGTATATAAGTTTTTGAAAACCCATTGGTACGAGCCTGCCACCTGGGGATCGAACTAGGGTCTTTTGACGCGAAATTCCGACCACCCTACCACTCGGCTGTCGTGACTTTTTTGCTACCATGCTGCCATGTACCTAATAAAACGATAATAAAACGTTGAAGTTTATGTATAACCAGTGTATTTACACAGCTGCAATACTGGAACTTTACACTTTTCTAAGCATTACACAGTAACGCTATAACAAAACTACGTAGAACTGTGATACCAACCAAAACTTTTAAAACAATATTTTTATTTATTACAGCACACCTTGCGGCTTTAAAAAAGAAAATAATAATAATACAACAACAATGCTATAAAAATGATAATATTTTATTGCATAATGACGGAAAAGAAATAACGTACTAATTTAAAATGTTAACAAAGAAATGAAAGTTAAAATATCAATAAAAATTATGATTTCTTGTATTTACGCGATCATTACACATTTAAAATTAGGTTATTTAAACTTTTGTGACTTTGCAGTCTCTGTCCCTCAGTGAGATCCTGAACGTCATGTTGTCATTTTTGGCGTCTGGTACCGTCAATTTCTATTTATTAAGCGCAAAACTCGCGAATAACTGGAAGGTTTATGCAGGTCTTGAACGTCTATGTTTCCCTGTGAAACTTTCACATCAGAGTCTAGAGTCCATGATCACATTTTCGATCGCCTCAATCGTTATAGAAATAACAAGACACATAACCTTCGTAGGATGATCATTGACGCTAATGAAATTTTAAAAAATAAACTACCACCCAATTGGTATCCAGTTATATCCAAAACTGTCTCTGGCGGCGGATAAAAGTAGCCTATGTTACTTCTTATAACATTAGCTATCTGTTAGTGAAAGTCCTCTTATAATCGGTCCAGCCGTTTCATAGATTAGCCGGAACATACAAACAGACAGACAGACAGACACAAAATTTGTAAAAAATAATATAATTTTTGGTGTATGTACCGTTTATATTCATATATATGTAGTAAAAACGGTTATTTCAATATTACAAACCGACTCTCCAATTTTATTTATATTTATAGATTAAATCCAAGAATAAGCTTACCACTGCAAGACCTCAAGACAGTGACCGCGCTCTGCGTAAATGGGATCTAAATTACTATTACTTTTGGAGCTTCATCTCTATGTAGCAACATAGCAACCTATATCCTCAAATAAGCTCCGTTGAAAAGTGGGTCGAGAAAGGACTACATAGTCTCAATCTCTTATCTACCCCTGTTGTGGGAAAAACGTGAAGATATAAAAAATTGTATCAGTTTGTTTGACCTTAGAGGACGAGTGCCGACACCGTTTTTATTCGGTTCGATTTCCCGGTCGGGTCTATGTAGACAATGCGTTTGTGGTACCTTCGTTATTATATACAGTGGTAGAGCCACGCATCAACTTTTGTTGTTGCATGAATGGGCCGGCTCGACCGGGGAAGTACCACGACCTCACAGAATACCGGCGTAAAGTATAAGTCTAACAAACTTCTGCGTTTCGTCTGGTGAGTGCAGGTAACCGGTGGCCCACACACCCTCCTCCCCCAATTATGGGGGAGGGGGCACTCTAAGGGAAACAACGCATCTGCTAAGCCTCTGGTATTGCGGGTGTTCATGGGCGGCGGTAATCACTTACCATGACGTGAGCCACCTGCTCGTTTGCCTCCCTTTTCCTTTAAAAAACACAAGTGCTTTATAAAACTTTGAGATTACAGCAATGTATGTGATGTTGCCCCAATCTATGTATGTAAAAAAAATCTTCACGCCATTCCCAATACTGGGGTATAATATTTTTGGGACAAAGTGACAGCTGGTGAGCCCGTCGCGGTCTTAATTTCTAAGCCAACGATGTAATTTGTACATAAGTTCTTTAAAAAACCTATTAGTACCAGCCTGCCACCGGGGGATCGAACTCGAAATTCTGACCACCCCACCACTCGGCTATCGTAACGTGAATAAAAATATGCTAAAAAAAAACTGAAAGAACTGTATGTGAACGACTAACCGTCACTAAGGTAAGCCCAGCGAGGCTTCATTGTGAGGATTTTACAACTTTTGTAATGCTTTTTTGTACCTTAAATAAATGGGGGAAAAAAATGTGATGTTGTCCCTATGTATGTATATTTAGTTAACGCACCTGCGAGCACGGCCGTACGATCATGCACTCGATCCAGAGCCGGATGAAGGCTGCGAACGGCCCGAAGGTCTCCATGATGTAAGCGTAGTCAGCTCCACTCACTCGGATCATCGTACCCAGCTCGGCGTAGCAGTAGGCGCCAATCTGTTAGGCGATAGTTTTTTTTTTTTATTAATTTATGTAAACACAACAAAATGACGACCTCCGTGGACGAGTGTAAACACCGGTTTTCAAGGTTTCGCCATCTCGAGGTGCCGATTCCCGGTCTGGTCAATGGAGAAAAATCACTTTTTCTACATTTTCTTGGGTCTGGGGTGTTTGTGGTGCCTTCGTTGTTTCCGATTCCCATACCTCAAGTGCTTTAGCATCTTACATTGGGATCGGAGCAATGTATGTGACGTCGTCCCTATCTATCTGAATATATATGTATTTATTTAAATTGTTGAGTAAATAAAATACAATATTTGTCCAGGGGGACTACTTATCCTATAGTGTAATATCTTACAGTATGCATCTAAAATAGAAAAGTAATAGATTTTTTTAAATAATCCAGCAATATCAGATAATCTTAGATCGAATCTTAGATCGTAATAAATATTAATAATAATATTTCTTATATTATTCATAGATCCCTACTAGTACTCCTGTCCACTACAACTAAGCTGTATTGCTGGTGTCAGGAATGGTTCACGAAAATAGTCGAATAGTGGGCCTGAACCAGCGACGTTATGTTTTGCAGTCCGCTCTCTAAACCATTATTTCACTATTAAAGTAAATTTTCACTTTCCGGATGAGGGGCGAATACACAGATTTCAAGATGTCGCCAGCTCGGAGCCAGATCTCCTCTCCTCATTAGCTTCGATCTGCGTATACCTCTGCGTATACACCCACATAAAAAAGGGGAGGATAAAATTTTATGTCCGCGAAACAAGCCAATTACTTCATACTTATACAGTTTAATATATAAAATATCAGGGGGCACGGTAAGAGATCTGACGGTTTGGCTTGAAGAGCAAAGCCCCTTTGTGTAACGCTACTCGCTTCAAATACCTACAAATTATTATTAGCTTCAAATTATTCAGCTATCAGCCTTCAAATAATTATCAGTTTCTCACTTCAAGGTTATTTTAATAAAATCCGGGGCGGTATCATAGGTAACTGAATCAAGCAATCGAGTAATCGGACGGCTTAAGTGGGATGGCTAATATATTCGAGAGCATTTCCATGGTCCTGCCAACACCGTGGGGTTTTAGTCGGTGCGAGCTCGACATCACCCATCATTGCCCCCGCGAGGGCTGGTATTTGCCCACGTATAAATAAGAGGAAGAGCCATGAGTTTGAGAAAACATCAGGATATACAACTATACGTCTGCAAACAGTTGATAGCGTTAGCTTGAAAACTTAACACACAGAAGTTAATATAGATAAACAATATAGAGCCGTTTAATAAAATATCTTCTCTTTTGGACTATAACATTTATGAAACGTGGTTTGATCACCATGTAGAATATAATATAAAATTTTTATGTTTATACCACTCAAAATATTTGAGGAACAACGTTGTTCCTATGTAATAAAACCGGTTAGTTAAATAATAAATTATTAAATAAAGTGAATTGTGTACATATGTTCAACAATGAATTTTAATTAAATGAATATCCATTTATGAGTATTAGCAATATTTCACTCAATCACAATCACGCGCAAGTTACATCGATTTATTTATAATTAAGCCCTACGGACGTAGGACATCAAAAATTGAGTAAGACTCATTTGAGTGTTCCCCTCCACGGAAATCTTTAGTAAAAGGCGAAAGATTTATACGTTTTGAAGAGAAACCAGAGTAAGGCGTAATTAAAATCATTATGTTATATGCGATTTGGTTGAACCAAACCATACCGCGATATATTTTTTAACAGCGCCATCTATTGTCAATAAGAAAATATTACTAAGGTAACAAATCTTAT
This sequence comes from Sericinus montela, assembly GCA_029286605.1. Classification (NCBI taxonomy): domain Eukaryota; kingdom Metazoa; phylum Arthropoda; class Insecta; order Lepidoptera; family Papilionidae; genus Sericinus; species Sericinus montela. The sequence continues at coordinate 2,672,549 of JAGSMR010000030.1, read as the reverse complement.
CAAAATAACTTTGTAAAACTCAATAAAACATACGATATTCCACTTGGGCCAACTTGGACACTAAAACGACGTCAGACAGGATTAAAAAAAACACTTGAAAAAGCCATTAATTACGCATTTTGTATTGATTTTAAAGCATATAAGTTATGCTGAACTTTTCGTTATTAAATTAAGGCAGAAACATGTTTAAATTTTTTTTCTCTTTAATTTAAAAACCTATTTATGCAAGCATCCCACGTGGTGATAAAATCTTATCCTGTATTTGTTGGCCGCCAATTGTAACTTAATTTAATTTCTCTATTTTGTTTGATGTTATTTAATATAATTGTACAATAAAGCATAATTCATTCTTTCATTCATTCATTCGTTCATTTATTGTTGTATTTAAAATTCATTGTTGAACACTTGTACACAATTCACTTTATTTAATGATTTATTAACTAACCGACCGGTTTCGCCTCGGCATCATCAGGATATTCATTATATAGGCCTATTTCATTATTATCAGGGTATTCATTATTATTTATATTCATTATTCCCTGATGATGCCGTAAGGCGTAATAAAGTGTAAAGTGAATAGTGAAAGTTAATGCAATGCAATTTCACCAAGTGACAACAATCGTAAGTATAAATTATTTTGTTGTATTTGATTCACGATCGCAAATGCTTCCATTTTCTTTAATTAGTTAAGTTTTTTTAATTAATTATTTAAGTTAATTCTTAATTTTCGTTCCCGTTTCGACACATTGAGTCAATAATTCCAGTTGATTTTCAAATCTTATCTATCCGCGTCTTCACTCCGTTCGTTCATTAACTTTCGTCTAGACCACGTAATTGTTTAGGTACGACTCAATTGTATTCTATTGATACGGACATGCAGATCTGTGAATGAGGGGGAACAAGTGCTATCTGATTCGCCGAATTTAAATTTTGCCTCTACGCTGTATGGCAAGTCGGAAACGTCAGGTGAACCTAAACAGGAAATATAATATTTTTATATATCTAATAAAAAAATATTATATTTCCTGTTTAGGTTTACACAATTATATCTGACATCAGAATATATATCTTCATATCAGAATATGCATCATCATCTTCAACCCAATACAAGAGTTGACAGAGGTCTCGTCTAGACAATTAAGTCCCTTCGACCCACCTTCCTTGGAAGATATTTTCGGGACAACGTGATCGGCGGTGAGCCCGTCGCCGTCTTTTCACATCCAAATTGTCACATAAAAAAATGTTTTATTTCCTGTGTAGGTTTACACAGTTATGCCTGACGTCAGAATATCTTTTAAGGGAATTAAATACTTGGGCCAAGAAGTCATGCTATTCTATATCTTACAAATTTATAGTTTCATATTACTTAAAAGTCACGATAGCCGAGTTACTGGGTGGTCAGAATTGCGAGTCGTGAGACCCGAGTTCGATCCCGAGATGGCAGTACCAGTGAGTTTTTAAAAGAAAACTTATGTACGAATTTCATCGTTGGCTTGGACATAAAAGACGGCGACGGGCTCACCACCTGTCACGTTGTTCTGAAAATATCTTCGGTGGAAGGTGGGTCAAAGGGACTTAATTGTCTAGACTTGACCTCTGTCTACCCCTGTATTGGGAATTGCGTGAAGATTTTTTTATATTACTTATAGGCCTGTCCCATGGGGATGATTTACCATAATCACCACGCTTGGTAAGCGGATTGGCGATTTTCCTATGTCCAGCAGTGGGCTTTAACAGGCCGATATATATGTATGTATGTATGTATTACTTATATATTCAGCGTGTGTGAGTATGTTTACCACACACACACACTTGCACCCACATCTGAAATTAAATATATTTTCCGTAAGGTTTTTGTACTATTCACATTTGTAACAAGGTTTTAATCTCATTAATCTTAATTTTTTTTTTATAAATGAAATACAAAACAATTTAATTAGAAAACAATTAACAATAATTTAATTAGAAATAGCAGCATCGCTGATGGGATGTTGGGTAAGGCATGTTGCGTTCCTATATAGTGGTATAAAACCTTTTATTTCTTTCGGATTCATCAGTTTCTTATTTTTATGTTTCTTTCTCATGGTATGTAAAAGTTAATTTCAATTACATCGATCCCTTTTTTCACCTCTGCGCTTATATTTTCTTTATCATTCGTTCTGTCTCATTTATTCATTCACATATAATTGTGGTACTCACATAATACGCATCTTAACACGCTTTTATATATTTTAATTATCATCTTTTTGGTTATATTCTCTTTGTTAAAAATAAAACGCATATCCCTACTAATATTATAAATGCAAATGTAAGTTCGTTTGTTACGCTTTCATGCAAAAACTACTCAACCGATCATCATGAAACTTTCTTCACATATTCTTGGAGGTATAAGAAGTAACATAGGGCACTTTTTATTAAAAAAATAAAAAAAAATTGTTCAAAATATTCGCTGATGTTATAAGTAGTAACTTAGCTCTTCTTTTAGAATTTACCATTTTAGAAAAATAATTAGGATGTCGCGTTAAGTGTTATACCGCGTGTGGCAGCTAGTGTTTCATCTTTGTCAGAAATCAAAGCAAACACAAACAAATCTAAATCAGAAGTTACGTGAGTCGACCGGTCAGGGGGCAGAACACTACGATATCAAATGCTAATTGAACATATCTGCCACATGACCATGTGATGCCGATAGCTGACGTCGACACAACTAAATCAAGTATTGTTTACTTTATTTATCTGTTTTACATCTCGTATTTTATATATGTCTATGGTAACATGGCTACAGCATTACGCTTAGTCGGTGGCCATTTTCTCGTAGCAACCCAATAATCAATCTCACGAATCTCAATTACATATCAAATATTTAATATCTTAAATATATATTCACGCCATTCCCAATACGGGCGTAGACAGAGGTCTTGACAGTCAAGTCTTTTAGACACACCCTTTTTTTAGGGAAGCAAAATAATAGTTAGTTAATTTTTTCGTTTTAAGTAAGTAAGTAATGATTGATTTGGTACTATTACAAACTTTCATGGCAAACACAGTCTAGAGAAGAAAAAAAACGATTCTACAAATATAAAAAAAATAGTCAATATTTAAAGTACCAAAAAGGCTACCACTCAACATTCGTCGTGATGGAATTTTAACGTATTATATTATAAATCTCTTGAGTTTTATGTAGCAAAGAACAAACATTTTTCTTTCTTTCACTATGAATAAAGTCTGTACTGTATCACTGTGTACTCAATATATTAAATTATAAAAAATATATACATTATATATATAAATTTTATGCTTTCTTATGTACTATGTATGCGAATTATTAAGATAAATACAGAATTATTATTATTGTTACTAAAGCATCAATGCCAGCCGGGTTATCAGGCTACAAAGTATGAACTCTAAGGAAAATAGCGCTGGCCCTCTGAAGTAATTGCATCCCTTGGGTCTCCCTTAGCAGACTTCTTATTTCTCAGTACGAACAGCGCAAAGAAGCTTTTGCAAGTTTTAATAAACTTGAAAGCTTAGGTTCGTTATAAATGACAGAGATTACTCCGGATTCAATCGTATATTGACATTGGGGAATATATTGAAAATAAAATTTCAAAGTGACATTCTTCTTGTAAACAAGAGAGATACGTTTGTTAACAAGAAGACTGTTAGAAACTACAACTAAAAAAAATTCCATAATTACTAGAAACACTATAAAGTACATTCATCTTCACTAAGATTTTGATAACGGTAGTTGATAGTTACTACAGTTCTTTCGTTTTTTGTTCAAACATTTTATGTTTAAACTTTAAGGTTAGAAATATGCTAAATTTTCGGTTAAATGAGTAAACAAAAATGAATAAAACTTATTTAGAAGAATCTGTATATCGGAAATAAAATTTTTTGACAACATTTTTGTAACAAATTTTGTAATTCAAATCACTTCAGCAACCCGTTAACAAATTAAACATAATTTAAAAACTAAAAAAAAAAAACTATTATGACTATCAACCGAAAAAGTTATTCTCTATTAGAATTAAACAAAAGAGTGATTAAGAAAAAATCATTTAACTGTAAAAAAATGTTTGAGGTACAGATGTCAAGGAAATATTTTTTTGCTTTTGTTAAAGTATTATTTATTCTCTCTTTTTAAAACAGTTTGCTATAAAAGCATATTTTTCAGGTATGAATTTTTCCAAAACTTCGTTACAACTTTGAACATGAGAATTTTAACATTTATTTCTTTACAATCAAAGATTACTCAACGACCAATATTTTGTTTTAAATAGAAAAAAAAAATATGTAGATTAAAAGATTCGTAATAAAAAAACTGGGCCTTTTAAGCAGGACCTAATTGTTGGGGTGGGAGGGATCGTGGATGTATGCGAAAGTGTTCCCGTGGCCCTGATCACATGCGCTGATGGAGGATTATGGATACCGTGGGTCCTTAGTCGGTCCTTGCCCGTCTCCACGTGTCCTTGCCCTTGCGATGGCAGGCATAAACTAGCTGTTACCGTATGTTGAAAAAAAAAGGACGAACCATGGAGATCAAATAGGGAATGAACAAAAACACATTTATTTTAATACTACTCGGTTTATGAAGGGACATTAAATCAGTTTTGTTAAAACATTAAAAAATTTTACATATTTCGATTGTGTCTGAACCGGATAAATGCATCGTTTTTTTATCTTTTTAGACATATTTTTCCGGAAATTTACGGTCTCATAAATAATATCGCCCCACTTTAAACAATAAAGAACTAACTTCGAAGATATTCCACAGCTAAGATTTCAATTAACGTTAATGATTATCTTTAGAGATGGCTTGATTAATTCTGAATAAGTAAAGACCGTGTGGTAAAGGTGTAAGAATATTGCCACTCCCTTTCTTCCCGTGGGTCGTAAGAGGCGACTAAGGGAAGCAGCCTTCAATATCGTTATGGCAACCGATAGATGACGAAATAACCATCTCTATAAATAGACCAAAATAATCAGACCGAAGATGTCTGATGATGACCGAAGGTGCGAGTGGTCTGGTACTGCGATCGCCAATCCGCTTGCCAAGCGTAGGTTCATGGGAAATCCTCTCCGTGGGAGAAGCCTATGACCTGTAGTGGACTTTAACAGGCCGTTATATATGTTATATATGTAATCAATAATTGAATTGACTACCTACATGACTAAAACTACTTTAGTCATTTTAATTCTTAATACTTTTAGTGTTCCATATGCGGCACTAGAAGATCAAACGTTTCTCTGACGTGAAGAATGATGTATAATTCTTACAAACTCCAGAAAAATAACAAAAACCGTAACATATGATATGATTTCTGTTGTTTTGGCGATATTTCACGGGTGTCGTGAACGACTAAGGGATACTAAACACATGACACACCCGTCACGACATAATTATTACAAACTCCAAAAAAATAACAAAAATCATACCATGTGGTATGATTTTTGGGTCTGAGATGGTTCACGACAATAGTCAAATAGCGGGCTCGAACCTGCGACCTAATATTTCGCAGTCCGCACCCCAAACCATTAGGCTATCGATGTTATTACGCTTATGTATCTATATATATATAAATTACACTAACCATACTAAAAACACCCGACGCAATCCACACAAGCAGACTGGCGTTCACCGATCCTGTGTATTTCAAAACGCCAGTCGGCGATACGAAAATCCCACTCCCAATAATCGAGCCCACTATAACGGTGATGCCATTCAGCAGGGACATCTTCGCTTCCAGCGCGCCGCCATCTTTGTCCGAGTCGTCGACGGGAGGGTCCGACTTCAATGTCTCGGCGTCGCATTCTTCTTCACCTGATTTGCTTTTCGGAGACCTGAGAAAGAATTAACTACAATTAGTTTATCGAGTTGACAGTATAATGAAGACGGTCTTTCGATGTACAACTGTCAAAATTTGGACCTACGTGAGGTTGTCAACCTTGTAGGAGCTTTAGTTGCGAATTCCGAGATAAATAAAATAACAAGCAAAAAGAAAAATTTAAAAATTAAAATAAATTCAATGGTGGATGGGAAGTTAAGAGTCTTGCCACGCTATGACAGGTGTCGCGGGTTAGAATTCCATCCTTGTCAGTTAATTTTTTTATTTCTCTTTAATTTAATGAAAAAAAGCATAACTAGTATTGTTTAAAAATCAATAAAATTACATAATAAAAGTAAAAATGGGATGAAGAGTGGAAGAGAAAGTCTGACGCAACATCTAGCAAGAGGTTCACCGCATCACACATAAATACTTTTTAAAAACGTATATTTGATTTGATCGAAGAAGACGCCTATTACAGAATTACAAAAGATAATCTCATTTTACTTTCACGTACAGAAATAATATAAGTAGAATATGAACAATCGATTCATCTGGTCGTAAAATATTAAAGACACTCATGTTAATGCATACACTAGAGAAGCTGTACTGACCCCCCTAAGGGTTGTCACGCTGAATTGGAAATTGGCTAGCCACATAGGCCTCCTCTGTTTGCAGCGAGCAATTCGCTTGCGTGATCTTAAAATTAATCTTAATCTTGCTAGTCTTTAATGAATTTTGTATTTCAACGAATTTTCTCATGTCTCCATTTTCTCAGAGATGACACCTATCTAGATAAACTTGGAAAATAAAACTGAAGGTAGCGAGATTATTAACTTCGGCACAACTAAATCGATACCCCGCGTCGTGACGTAGACACAAGACGTAGGTATTACGTCATGAGGTATCCTCTACATAGCAATATTGTTGGAACGAATGTATGTGATTGATGACGTTTTTTAAAAATATAAAGAGCGAATGAACATATACTCGTATATACGTAAATGTAAACAAAAAAAATATCTTCACACCATTCCTAATACTGCGGTAGACATAGGTCTTGACAATAAGCGGATATAGCCTAATGTATAAGAGTGCGGACTGCGAAACATGATGTAGCTTAGCTACGGTTTTCAATAGAGGGACAAAAATAGATCATTTCAATAACGGGCAACAGCGTCTAAGATGCAAAGTGTCTCATGCAGCCATGACGATTGCCAAGCGTGGCAATAATGGTATTTTTTACGGAAGAAGCCCATGTTTAAAAAAAATACAAAAGAAAGCTTGCTATGCCAAACGATACATTAATGGTAGCAGTTTAATGCTGAAACAGTGACGTTCTATTTTTTTTTATAGAAAAAGGAGGCAAACGTGCAGGTGGCTCACGTGATGGTTAGTGATTACCGCCCCTCATGAACACCCTCAATACCAGAGGCAAAGCAGATGCGTTGCCGGCTTTAGAGTGCCCCCCCCCCTCCAGAATTGGGGGAGGGGGTTGGCGTGGGCTTCCGGTTACCTGCACTCGCCAGACGAAACACAGAAGTTTGTTAGACTTCTACTTCACGCCGGTATTCTGTGAGGCCGTGGTACTTCCCCGGTAGAGCCGGCCCATTCATGCAACAACAAAAACTGATGCGTGTATCAAGCACTGTTAACGTGCGTATTTCGCAGAACGCACCCTAAACCACTACTGCTTAATACTATGAAAAGTGTCAAACTAACCAACTCAACCCCTATGCGTCAATTCAGTTTACTAGCAATTCAACTTGACAATTAACTATTTCTTTTAAAAAACTAAAATGTATTTATATAAATAATATTTATAAAATAGAGCATGAATTTGAAAAAAAAATGACGACGTATGAGATCATGATACTTGTCGGTCTGTTCTCTCTAGGGGTTGTGCGTGAATATGTATGTAGATGTAACTGTAACGACAAAATTTTCTATAAACGTAAAAAAAACTTATGTGCATAATTACATCGTTGGCTTGGACATAAAGACGGCGACGGGCTCACCATCTGTCACGTTGTCCCGAAAATATCTTCGGTGTATTGAGAATTGCGTGAAGATATTTATTTATTTGTTTTTGTTTATTATTTATTTATATCCGACCGCAGAACGTTCTTAAACAACTGATATTATTCATGAGATACAATTCGTTAGAGTTTATAGTTTCGTTACGAAGACCTATCGAGGAATGGGGCCACATAATGGGATTAGATTAGCTGAAGTAGCACCGCAGGCGATAAAGAAACCGAAATACTTGTTCCGTCAACGACAGACAATTTATAGGACATCACTTTAGTGCCTATTGTGTGGAAAAGATTGATGATCTCTGTGGACGAGTGGCGTACACACCGGTTCTGAAGACCTAACTCTAAAGTCCCGGGTTCGATTTCCAGTCGGGGCGATGCAGAAAACACTTTTTGTACTTTTTCTCGTGTCTGGATGTTGTTACTGATTCCAGAATACAAGTGCTTAAGCTACTTAATTTGGGATTAGAGCAATATATGTGATGTAGTCCTTATGTATGTGTCTAAGTATGTATTTATGTATGTAGGTATGTATGTATGTTTCATTATTCAGCTTGATAGGCATTCATGATAGACTTATAAGGATAGCCAACTCGTGTACTAGATGTAATAAAAAGGGCAAACCATAGAAAGCAAAGATATTTTTTTCACAACTTAACGAAGAAACATTTTGTCCGTCTGTATTATTAGTTGAAATATGTGTTATAACTAATAGCTTAAATATATAATATATAAGTAATAATATATAATAATATATAAGTATATAATTTTCAGGTTTTGTTCTCAGTTGTGCGCAGAACAACTAAATCCTCTCGGCGAGTCGTTGATCCTTGTGAGAGAGTGCAATGGAATGGATTCCCAGACGCCTTTTATTCCGGCTCTCAAAAGACGATGAATGGAAGGAAACTGGTAGGGCATTGTATATACCGTGAACCGGTGCAGTGATCTCGATTGTTCTGTTTTCTCTTTATGTGTTATGTTCTTTTTAAAAAAATAGATCTCAGAAATATTGTATATTCTTGTAAGAGGATTGTGAAAAATAATAGATTTTAGTTATTATAGATTTCATTTCAGGTAAAAGGTCCCATTTCCAATTTTTGATATGCTTGCGCCTTCCCTCCTATAATGTTTGATACTTGTCATATTTTTCAATGTAACAATATCGTAATTTTCAATAATATCTCAGAATATTGTGATGATTATATGGATAGACTCATATGAAATAACCCTTCTAAAGTGTTTATTCACAATTTTATGCTTTGTTTGCTCGAGGAAATTTATTAACTACGCTATACACACACATTAAATGTCTTATAAGATTTAAATTATATCTTTATAAACAAAAATCCTTTGTACATGTGACTGAAATCTTCCTTAACACTTGGACCAATTTGGATGAATTTTTGTGTGTATTCAAATGGATGCTAGAAGGATTTAAATTTACATTTGTTCCCGGTAGGTGGCGCTGCAAACAGGTTCTAGGATAGGACTACATCCGCCGGTCCAATATAAATCCTATATTGTAGTATATGTTTCCTATATTGTCGTATTAATTTTTCGGACCACATAATATACTTTTGGAGTAGGGTCCACCAATTTTATTTATTCATTGTTATATATATACAGAATAATGTTATATATACATAGCAGCAGAACAGCTAACAAATTAGTTATTACCGCTTACGCAGGCCGTACAATACATTTGTTACCGTTTACGCAGGCGCCTATACTTTACATTTCTTTCCGTAGGTTTCGGAAATGGTGGCTAAGGGAAACTTAAAAACAGTGATGGTAACCAATAGATGGCGGAATAACTATCTCTAAAAATACCAGACCCAAATTTGAGCAGACCGATTACGGGAGGCAGCTTCTAAGGTGCGATGCATGATGGCCAATCCGCTTGCCAAACGTGGCTGCTATGCCAAGCCCTCTTGCGCGAGGGGCCTATGTCCTAAGAGTACTCAGAAGTGCCGTATGCCATCTTATTTCTCAGGAGTGAAAAGACATCTTCTACTGAAGATTATGTTGATTGATTATTATTATTATGTAATATATAAGTAATAATATATAAGTAATAATATATAAGTATATAATTTTCAGGTTTTGTTCTCAGTTGTGCGCAGAACAACTAAATCCTCTCGGCGAGTCGTTGATCCTTGTGAGAGAGTGCAATGGAATGGATTCC
>JAGSMR010000030.1:2527500-2657500 GCA_029286605.1 Sericinus montela | reverse complement strand
TTTGTGTAAATGTTTGTGTAAATGTTTAAGACGAGTTAAGAGCTAAGAGCCAGGTGGCAGGCTCGTAACAATGGGTTTTTCAAAAACTTATGTACGAATTATATCGTTGAGTTGGACATAAGACGGCGACGAGTTCACCACCTGTCACGTTGTCTCGAAAATATTTCCGGCGTGAGGTGGGTTGAAAGGACTTAATTGTCTAGACTAGACCTCTGTCTACCATTATATTGGGAATTGCGTGAGGATATTTATATTCAAGAAATTAAGAACTAGTCTTAATTTTTTAGAGTGTTTTTGTTAGTTTTGCGTTGAAGGTTCTTGGCTGAAGACTCGTATTTTTTAAATACAAGCAATGTCAAATAACATTACTAGTATTCCTCTTAACTACTCCAACTAAGCTGCAAAGCTTATACCTGGAGAGTTTCACAACAATGGTCAGTCGAATGACGGGCTCGAACCTGCAACGTTATGTTTCGCAGTCCGCAACCTAAACCATTAGGCTACATGCTTTATATAAGAAACACCTTGACGGAATTCAAATTCAAATTTATTTATTACAGGCAAATGGTAGTGATATGGTGATACAATATTGAATGGTCAACATGTACTGCCGCGTACGGCGTGCAATCACAATTAAATTGATAATAAATAAAAGGTTTTTTTCCTATCAATCTAAAAAAAAAAAAATCCTTCCATAACTCTATTCAATAAAATATCCAAGTATATCTTAAATTTTATAACATGGATTTATATAATAATTCAATAAATAATCTACAATTTATATAGTGTTAAAAATAAATTAAAATTACAATATAAATTCAATTAGTTAAGTCAAATCACAATTAGTTAATTAAATGTCAATTTGGTATTTAAATAATCATTAACACTATAAAAGCAGTAACCTAAAAGCCATTTAGACAACCTATTTTTAAACAATGATAAGGCATCTCTTTAAATTGATTGTGCAGTTTATTATAGATAGAGCTTGCATAGTAGCAGTTAATTCTAAATAACTTTAACCTACAGTTAGGGAGATATAGTCGGTTCATATATACGCAGGTATAAAGAGCTTACTTTAGTAAACTCACCACGTAGGCCTGATTGTGTTTGGGTGTGGTAGAATCAAGCAGGGGTTTTTAACGCTGCAAAGGCTGAATTTTGGCTGCCAATTGAATTATGGGCACTTCCATAGAGCTAAGTCAATAGAACAGCATGATGCATCTAACACTTCAGCTGTAACTGGGGGCACATTCTTCTTTCATCTTGCTAATATAATACATACATACATAACGGCCTGTGAAAGTCCACTGCAGGACATAGGCCTCTCCCATAGGGAGGAATTGCCATAATCACCACGCTTGGCAAGTGGATTGGCGATCGCATTACCAGGCAGCTCGCACCTCAGACGCTGCTGCCCATCTACGGTCAGATTATTTTGATCTGATATTTTTTAGCAATGGTTATCCCGCCGTCTAACGGTTGCCATAACGGTATTGAAGGCTGCTTCCCTTAGTCGCCTCTTACGACACCCACGGGATGCAAGGGAGTGGAAATATTCTCACGCTGGTACGACACGGTAACTAATATAATAGGTAGGTATAATATTAGGATAAGAGGAATACCCTTATCCTCTACTCCAAATTTATTCTTAAATTGGAAAGGGCTGTGTTGCAGAGAATTTTCGTCGTTATCACTTACCATCAGGCTAACCGCTAGTTTGTTAACCATCCAGTACCATAAAAAAGATAGAAATCTTACAAAATGATACCATATACTGTAACAATGATAATTTTTTAAGAACCGAAGAAGAAGACCGAATGGTATAGAAAATATAGCGCGAAAGTAACTAATAAAAGGGAACAAAGTAGGCCGAGACTAACTTTGGAAGCAAACTCGATCCAGAGAAGGTCAAGACCCCACGGATACCTAGACGTTCGTGTATGAAGAAAATGATGAAATTGAAACATGCTAAAGAGTAACGATCATGGCACTTGGCGATTGGCCCTTTTATGGCCCATGGATCATGGCCCTTTGGCTACCCCATCAGAGACCATACCTGAAGATATTTTTTTTAATAATTTCCTATTTCGACAATACGGGTGTAAGCGGGTGATAGTTACACGAACATATTAATTCACTGTTCTAAAACCAGTTCAAAATATAACACGACCTTAAACCGTCGGCAAGGTCTCACAATTCTGCGCTTGACATACAAACAATCTTTCGTAAATTATTTAGTTCTAATGAAATCGACTTCTTTGCGTCATGTGAAATAGACTAGAAGCTTTTGTGGACGCCATCTCTTTATGTTTGATTGTGAGTTTTGTTATGATAAGAGAGAGAGAGAGAGAGAGAGAGAGAGTGAGAATTGATAAATACATTTTTTGGAGTTTACTTCTTAAGAAAAAAAGTCACGATAGTCGAGTGGTTGGGTTGTCGGAATTTCGAGTCAAGAGACCCGAGTTCGATCACCACCCAACCACTGGGCTATCGTGACTCTTTTTGCAAATATTTATGTATGTAAATTATTTTGTACCATTAACATGAACATTAAAATGACAATTGGCTTATCACCTGTCACGTTGTCCCAAATAAAAGTGAAAAGTAGATCGGTGAAAAGTAGATCGAAAGTAATAATCTAGACTTCGGCCTACCCCAGTATGGAAAATTGTGGGAAATTGCTTTCGTAAGGAGTAAACGCCTGTCGTGCGTCGAAGTTAACACAACCAGTTTGGTAACCAACCATGGGAGTAGGTTGAAATCCGAGCTACCTATCTACCCGATGGTATATGCTTGCAGCAATTCATAACAACTTCATATTAACTTCAAATGAAGTTGAAAGCAGACGCTAGGCACTGCGAACAAGGTGTCAGATGTGTTCTCACCCCTGACCCTGAAGACTGAGATGTATTACCTCTTGGTCCGTAGTTACACTGGTTTTCTATACCCTTCAAACCGGAACGCAAGGGTGGCCGGCAGAAATTAGTACTCACCTAGAAAACTCATACACAATCAAATATAATGTCTTCACGCCATTCCCAATACTGAAGTAGACAGAGACACAATACAATTAAGTCCTTTAGACCCACCTTTCACCGAAGAAATCTTTCTTTCTTTCTAAATTGTAATAGATAATAAAATCTAAATTGTATAAGTTTTAGATAAAACCCATTGGTATGAGCCTACTGTTTCGGGATCGAACTCTTGTCTCTCGATTCCAACCCCGATTACCTAACCAATTTTGGCTTGGACATTTATGTCCGTGGCCCACCACCAGTTACGTTGTCCCAAAAGAAATACTTCGGTAGGAGGCCGAAAGGACTTCATTGTCATATATATATATATATATATATATATATATATATATATATATATATATATATATATATATATATATATATATATATATATATATATATATATATATATATATATATATATATATATATATATATATATATATATATATATATATATATATATATATATATATATATATATATATATATATATATATATATATATATATATATATATACATAACGGCCTGTGAAAGTCCACTGCAGGACATAGGCCTCTCCCATAGGGAGGAATTGCCATAATCGCGGCAAGTGGATTGGCGATCGCATTACCAGGCAGCTCGCACCTCAGACGCTGCTGCCCATCTACGGTCAGATTATTTTGATCTGATATTTTTTAGCAATGGTTATCCCGCCGTCTAACGGTTGCCATAACGGTATTGAAGGCTGCTTCCCTTAGTCGCCTCTTACGACACCCACGGGATGCAAGGGAGTGGAAATATTCTCACGCTGGTACGACACGGTAACTAATATAATAGGTAGGTATAATATTAGGATAAGAGGAATACCCTTATCCTCTACTCCAAATTTATTCTTAAATTGGAAAGGGCCTTTTAGATCCTATGGTGTTGCAGAGAATTTTAGTCGTTATCACTTACCATCAGGCTAACCGCTAGTTTGTTAACCATCCAGTACCATAAAAAAGATAGAAATCTTACAAAATGATACCATATACTGTAACAATGATAATTTTTTTAAGAACCGAAGAAGAAGACCGAATGGTGTAGAAAATATAGCGCGAAAGTAACTAATAAAAGGGAACAAAGTAGGCCGAGACTAACTTTGGAAGCAAACTCGATCCAGAGAAGGTCAAGACCCCACGGATACCTAGACGTTCGTGTATGAAGAAAATGATGAAATTGAAACATGCTAAAGAGTAACGATCATGGCACTTGGCGATTGGCCCTTTTATGGCCCATGGATCATGGCCCTTTGGCTACCCCATCAGAGACCATACCTGAAGATATTTTTTTTAATAATTTCCTATTTCGACAATACGGGTGTAAGCGGGTGATAGTTACACGAACATATTAATTCACTGTTCTAAAACCAGTTCAAAATATAACACGACCTTAAACCGTCGGCAAGGTCTCACAATTCTGCGCTTGACATACAAACAATCTTTCGTAAATTATTTAGTTCTAATGAAATCGACTTCTTTGCGTCATGTGAAATAGACTAGAAGCTTTTGTGGACGCCATCTCTTTATGTTTGATTGTGAGTTTTGTTATGATAAGAGAGAGAGAGAGAGAGAGAGAGAGAGTGAGAATTGATAAATACATTTTTTGGAGTTTACTTCTTAAGAAAAAAGTCACGATAGTCGAGTGGTTGGGTTGTCGGAATTTCGAGTCAAGAGACCTGAGTTCGATCACCACCCAACCACTGGGCTATCGTGACTCTTTTGCAAATATTTATGGATGTAAATTATTTTGTACCATTAACATGAACATTAAATGACAATTGGCTTATCACCTGTCACGTTGTCCCAAATAAAAGTGAAAAGTAGATCGGTGAAAAGTAGATCGGTGAAAAGTAGATCGGTGAAAAGTAGATCGGTGAAAAGTAGATCGGTGAAAAGTAGATCGGTGAAAAGTAGATCGGTGAAAAGTAGATCGGTGAAAAGTAGATCGAAAGTAATAATCTAGACTTCGGCCTACCCCAGTATGGAAAATTGTGGGAAATTGCTTTCGTAAGGAGTAAACGCCTGTCGTGCGTCGAAGTTAACACAACCAGTTTGGTAACCAACCATGGGAGTAGGTTGAAACTGAGCTACCTATCTACCTGATGGTATATGCTTGCAGCAATTCATAACAACTTCATATTAACTTCAAATGAAGTTGAAAGCAGACGCTAGGCACTGCGAACAAGGTGTCAGATGTGTTCTCACCCCTGACCCTGAAGACTGAGATGTATTACCTCTTGGTCCGTAGTTACACTGGTTTTCTATACCCTTCAAACCGGAACGCAAGGGTGGCCGGCAGAAATTAGTACTCACCTAGAAAACTCATACACAATCAAATATAATGTTTTCACGCAATTCCCAATACAGGAGTAGACAGAGGTCTAGTCTAGACAATTAAGTTCCTTTAACCCACCTTCCACCGAAGATATTTTCGGGACAACGTGTGGGGTGGTAAGCCCGTCGCCGTCTTTACTCGCATGTCCGAACCGATGACTTAAGGCGTACATAAATTTTTGAAAAACCCAGGTACGAGCCTGGCGGCACCTGGGGATCGAACTCGGGTCTCATGACTCAAAATTCCGACCACGCAAACACTCGGCTATCGTGACTCTTATTTCTGCAGGAATCTATTATTTATTTCTGTAATTATTTCCTGTTAAGGATTGTTCCCTTGTTGCGGAAAATTTTAATATGTCTTCCCCTCGCTTATCCTTGACCTAAATAGGGGTCTGTAGAACCCTTATGAAATAGGGCGTAGTTATAGTACCTACGGATTGACCCGTCGACTACACGACTGGCTTTTATTGTTCAATATACTATTGTGCAAAATACTTATAAAGAAAACGATAAAATGGCGTTGCATGAGTTCTATTTTTGAAAAAAACAAAAAGAAGCTTTGTAGGAAATATTAAAAATGATATTGTGCGTGAGATTAGTTGTAAAATTAGTATTGATTACATTTAGTAAAAAAATATACATTAGTATTAATGTATTTATTGTATTAATGTATTAATACTAATATTGTTTTGTATTGTATTGGTTTGTATTGTATTCCCAATACAGGCGTAGACAGAGGCCTAGTCTAGACAATTAAGTCCCTTCGACCCAACTTCCACCGAAGATATTTTCGGGACAACGTGACAGGTGGTGAGCCCTTCGCCGTCTTTATGTCCAAGCCAACGATATACTTCGTACGTAAGTTTTTGATAAACCCATTGGTACGAGCCTGCCACCTGGGGATCGAACTTGGGTCTCTCGACTCGAAATTCCGACCACCCTAACACTCGGCTATCGTGACCGTTTCTTTTTTATATAGTCTGATTATAAATTAAAAATCATTACGAGTCCGTACGACTATTCTGTTGTTTTGAATGTTCTGTTGGTTATATGAGAGGTGTCGACCTCTGCGGACACGTGGCGTAAACACCGTTTATCAAGGTCTCCGCATTTCAAGGACCCGGCGATTCCCGGTCGGGTCAATATAGTAAAACCATATTTTCTACATTTTCTCGGGTCTGAGTGTTTGTGGTGCCTTCGTTATTTCCGATTCCCACATCCCACAAATGCCTTACATTGAGATCGGAGCAATCTATGTGATGTTGTACCTATCTGTATATGTATTTATAAATTGATTACTATTTACTTACCAACCAATACTCTGTTGTAATTTACAGATTTTTGAAATGTGTACTCCTGTACATACATCATGACACATCATACTTCGTTGTCCTCAACAAGTGTTGGGTTCGCTAGTATATAAATAAACTCAATCATGGTTTTAAAAATACATACGATATAAGTGGTCGGGTAATCGAATTTGAGTCAAGAGACCCGATTTCGATCACGAAGTGGTAGGCTCGTACCAAGGAGTTTTTTTTTTTTTTCAAAAACTTACGTATAATTTATATCATTGTTGATGTCCTTGTGAAGACGGTAACGGCCTTATCACCTGTCACGTTGTCCCAAAAAATGTCTTCGGTGGAAGGTGGATCGAAATTACCCATAGAATAAATAAATAACTCAGAATCTTAAGACCAAAGTTTACAACCAGTGCGTGTTGCCTGTGATGACATATGGATCTGAGGTGTGGTTTTTCACTGAAGGCCGTATAAGGAAGCTCAAAGTAACTCAGCGTGCTATGGAAAGGGCTATGCTCGGTGTTTTTCTGCGTGATAGAATCCGTAACAAAGACATCCGCAGCAGAACCAAGGTAACCGACATAGCCGTAAGGATCAGCACGTTAAAGTGGCAATAGGTCAGCCACATAGCTCGTAGAACTGGAAACGATGGGGAAGAAAGATTCTCGAGTAGGAACCTCGTACAGGCAAACGTAGTGTAGGACAAGATGGAGTGACGACTTGCAAAATGTTGCGTGAAGTCGATAGATGCAGGTGGCTGGTGACAGTACGCTGTGGAAAGTTTTAAGGGAGGTCCAGGTCCAGCAGTGGACAATTGATAGGCTGTAAAGAAGAAGAAGAAGAAATACATCGTCACATCTTATATATGGTACATTTATATATAGATATTAACTTTGTTGTGGCTTGTATTATAGTTCTTGCATGAGCTTAAACTATTGTCGATTGTCGTCAACATAATAGCGGTGGGAAACCGCAGAGGTTATGCGGATTTATTTTATATTTCCTGATTAACAACTCACTTAAAGTCAATATAGTTTAATGGTTCGATAGCTTATTTGGCAGTGAACCTGCCTTTGGAGCTATGGTTTGAGGATTCGAATACTTTTCGTATGGAATATAAAGATTTGTATTCGCGTCATGAATTTTCATAGATCTATTCGTTTTTGTAATACTGTTATTAAAGCGCGTGACGGCTAAAATTATATGAGACAAAAGGTTCAAGGTTGCTATTCACTTAATTATAGGCCTCCCAAATATTGCAATACAAAATGGTCTGGTGCCATCTACAATTTATTTAATTTATATGAATTATATTTTTTTCTTTATTAATCTATTAGTAATAAATTTAAGGTTTATATAGGATTTTTTAATTTTTTCTACCACATCTTTTTCTCTTCTCTCTCAAAATAATCACCTCCTAACTAAGACTTTCTTCTTTCTTCTATTCTTTTAAGGTTACTGCTGTAGGAGTTTGGAAATCTCTTCGTATGTTTAAAAATAAATAAAAACCATATAACCTTGCTTTTTAACTTACTAACAGTCGTCGATACCTTTTTTTCTTTATTATTTTCATATCTTTGTTATTTTTTTGTATTTTATTCCTTCCGCTTTCTTTACAAAAAGAATGCTCGGTTAAGGTAAGGTTGCCTGGAACTATCGCTATTTTAATAATAAGGCCTCCTATTTTACCTATGTCCCTCTAGTTGTAATAATACTACTGTATGTTTCTTGGTGAACAATAAACTATAAATGAATAAATAGGGACAACAACATTACAACAACACATACATTTCTCTGATCCCAAAGTAAGCAGCTAGCTAGCAGCAGCAGCAGTACATGTGTTATGGAAACGGAAACAACGAAGGTACCACTTACACCCAGATCCGATAAAATGTAGAAAAAGTGGTTTTCTACATTGACTTGTCTGGAAATCGAATCTAGGACCTCAGAGCCGGCGACATTGAAAACCGGCGTGTACACCACTCGTCCACGGAGGTCGTCAATTTTTGGCCGCTTAATTAAAAAAATAATGACATAGCTCTAATACAATTAATATTAATTAATCCCTAATAACAGTTAAATTGCTGATCTTTTTACATTAAAAAAAAATATCTTCACGCAATTCCCAATACAAGGGTAGACAGAGGTCAAGTCTAGACAATTAAGTCCCTTTGACCCACCTTCCACCGAAGATATTTTCGGGACAACGTGACAAGTGGTGAGCCCGTCGCCGCCTTTATGTCCAAGCCAACGATGAAATTCGTACATAAGTTTTTGAAAAACTCATTGGTACTGCCACCTGGGGATCGAACTCGGGTCTCTCGACTCGAAATTCCGACCACCCAACAACTCGGCTATCGTGACTTTTGTCACCAACGAGTCCGTGGACGAGTGGTGTGTACACCACTCGTCCACGGAGGTCGTCAATTTTTGGCCGCTTAATTAAAAAAATAATGACATAGCTCTACTACAATTAATATTAATTAATCCCTAATAACAGTTAAATTGCTGATCTTTTTACATTAGTAATAACAAATGAAGGTAAAAGGAAGTAAGTTGTAATCTACACGTAACAACAGGTTTAATGGAACCTTAGTACTTGTTTTATTTACGATTCATAAAACGGAAAGTTAATCAAAGCCTTTTGGGACTGTTTAAATTTTTTGTTTTTTTTTTTTTTAATTACGATTTTATCAAAAGTAAAATTATGTTATGTAGGTAACAAAAAAGTTGAGGTCCCAGGTTCGATTCCCGGACGGGTCAATGTAGAAAAACCACTTTTTCTAATTTTTTTCGGGTCTGGGTGTCGATTTATTAATACATATAAATAAAGTTGGAGTGTCTGTTTGCAATATTGAAATAACCGTTTTTTTACTACATGTGTATGAATACATACACCAAAATATTTTTTTACAATTTTTGTCTGTCTGTCTGTTTGTTCCTGCTAATCCCTGAAATGGTTGGACCGATTTTAACAAGACTTTCACTGAAAGATAGCTTCTTTTATAAGGAGTAACATAGGCTACTTTTATTTTAGAAACATAATTAGGGTTCCGCGTTGCATAATTAGTGTTAAACTGCAGGCAGCTAGTTAAAATATAAAATATACAACTGTCAGCTTACTACAGCACATTTGGCCGTGATGGTATGAGCCTTAGAAGATGCCCTTTCTTTCCCATAAGTATCGTAAAAGGCCACTAAAGCAAAAACCATGACTATAGCATTGGCTTCCGACGTGTGTTGGAGCATCTTGAAATATGCATGAACAAAATAAGCAGACCGGTGATAGGCAGCAGTGTCTAAGGTGCGAGTTGTCTGGCAGTGCGAGCACCAGCCCTCTTGCCAAGCCTGGCAATTAAAGCAAATCTTAGCTAGGAGAGGCCTATGTCCAGCTGGGGACTTTGACGTATGTATTCCTATCGTTATGTATGTACTTATGTAACGTAATAGCATATTTTACAATGATGAAAATACTACTATCTACTAGTCACGATAACCGAGTGGTTGCGTGATCGGAATTCCAATCAAGGAAAATTTATCATTAACTAGAAATCATTAAGCTTACAAGAGCCAGAATACTGTATAGTTGGATGATCGGAATTGGAATCAAGGGACCCGAGTTCGATAGGCTCACCGTCTGTCATTGAAATAATGAATGTACCACAAACACCCCGACCCGAAAAAATGTAGAAAATGTGTTTTCTACATTGACCCGACCGAGAATCGAACCCGGGACCTCTGAGATGGCGACACTATGAAAACCGGTGCGAACGCCACTCGTCCACGGAGGTCGACCAAATAAGTTCCAAGCGAGTTCGAGTGACAAGCGAGTAGCGCATTTACCAGATTACACGCACCTTTAAGTGATAAATAAATAAATATCTTCACGCAATTCCCTGTACAGGGGTAGACAGAGGTCTAGTCTAGATAATTAAGTCTAGATAATTAGAAAAACCTATTGGTACGAGCCTGCCACCTGTGGATCGAACTCGGATCTCTTGACTCGAAATTCTTACCACCCAACGCGTTTTATAACCTCGATATAGGGTAATTGATATAGATACATTTTAACTAACTGTTAAGAACAAACTAAAATGTCACTTTGAATAATCGGCGAAATAACTGTGCTGCAGAAAAGCTGCTTGCCGATTATACTATTTTTACTTTATGAAAAGAATTCTATCTGTAGCTTCGAATGCTGCATGAATTATTTTTATAAATTTCAAAAGAGTCTCATTGCTAAGCAATCATAAAAAACGGCTAAACTCACGTATAAATAATTGGTGTAGGTACCGACTAGTTTCGGACTTATTGAAGGTCCTTCATCAGGGTGAATGGACTTCAGGATCAGGTCCAGAGTCCCGATTACTATATACGATATACGTGAGTTTAGCCGTTTTTAATTATTTGATTAATAATGTTTCGCGAAAGAGTCTCATTACGTACTTTTGGGAGGAAAAGCTTTTTTTTCTTTCTAATTGTTTTTATGGTAGAGGTTAGTGGTAACTTTTGACGTGACCATTTAGTAGGAACCAAAGCATTTTGGGGAAAAGGTGAGGGTCTCTGTCACATACCATCAGATGAACCGATGGCTCACATGTGTTTATTATGCGTGTGTTCAATGATTGTCACTTTCTACTATTTGAAAAACATAATATATACCAAAATTAATGGTTTTCATATTAGCAATTAATAAAATATTTTTGTAAAGTTAACAAAAAAATTCTTTAATTACTGCTTTAATATATTCATTGACCTCATATGCTAATAATGCACGACGTTAAAGAATCGGGAATTACCAGAGGTCGCAAAAATTCATATTAACGAGTTCATTGATACTAGAACACAGTTTAACGGTTCTCAGTTCTAATATAATCAGTTGCTAACTTACTGTTAGCTACTGTTATAATTCGAATATTTTTATAGAAAGGGACAACATCACTTACATTGCTCTGACCCCAAACACACATACATACATAACGGTTTGTTACCTTCACTGCAGGACATAGGCCTCCCTGGATTTGCCATAATCGCCTCGTTTGGCAAGCGGATTGGCGATCGCAATAGCAGACCACTCGCACCACAGACGCTGCTGCCTATCAGCCGTTTATTTTGGTCTTTCGAGAAATGGTTCTGCCGGCATCTATCGCTTGTCATAACGATATTTAAGGCTATTTCCTTAGTCGCCTCTTACAACACCCACGGGAAAAAGGGCAATATTCTTACGCCGTTAAAACACGGAAATCTAATCCCAAAGTAAGCAAATAAAGTACATGTCTTAGAAATCGGACACCACAAACACCTAGATCAAAGATAATATAGAAATATTGAGTTTCCTACATTCACCCGACCGGGAATCGAACACAAAACCTCAGGGATAGCGACAAAACCATTATGTTCGCCACTCGTCCACGGAGATCGTAAATATTAACTAAAATGAGATTCAAAGTTGTACAGGACACTTGTAATAACTTCAGCTATGCGGCAGAGCCTGTTTTGATTTCTGGCTCCGTTAAAAAAACCTTGACAGTCGACGTGCTTTTTAATTGTAAGGTGTAAAGCTTTCTTGGAAGCTTTCGTGCAGGTGCCTAATAGCGAATTTTTGTGTAAGTATAAAAAAGGTAAAGTTTTATGAAAAAAGGTAGTATACAATAAAACTTGTTTTTATTTGTATCCGACAGAAATATTACATGTTAAATAACAAATCTTCACGCACAGCCCCTGACGGGGTAGCCATAAAGGACTAATCGAAATTTGTAACAATTCTTACAAAATCATTATTTTCTTCAGGTATCTGAGTACTCTTGAATCATTTTGAATAAAGTCAATAATACTTACATACATTACTTAGACAAAAGTATGAACCAGCTTTTGGGTCACCAATAATGGTATAACCAAACGCAAACAGGTGTCCTTGTACAAATTTCAATAAAACTTAAATTGTAGTAAGATATATGTATATAATTGCGTACATATTATACATTAAAATAAATTTCGATTCGACGACCTCCATGCACGAGTGGCTTAAACACGGGTTTTCAAGGTGTCGCCATCTTGAAGCACCGGGTTCGATTCCCGGACGGGTCAATGTAGAAAAACCTCTTTTTCAACATTTTCTCGGGTCTGGGTTTTTGTGGTGCCTTCGTTTTTTCCGATTCCCATACTACAAGTACTTTAGTCTCTTAAATTGGGATCGGAGTAATGTATGTGATGTTGTCCCTATCTATATATATCTATTTATATATAGATAGGGACAACATCACATACATTACTAAAGTCACGATAGCCGAGTTGTTGGGTGGTCGGAATTTCGAGTCGAGAGACCCGAGTTCGATCCCCAGGTGGCAGTACCAATGAGTTTTTCAAAAAAAACTTATGTACGAAAATTCATCGTTGGCTTGGACATAAAAGGCGGCGACGGGCTCACCACCTGTCACGTTGTCCCGAAAATATCTTCGGTGGAAGGTGGGTCAAAGGGACTTAATTGTCTAGACTTGACCTCTGTCTACCCCTGTATTGGGAATTGCGTGAAGATATTTATTTATTTATTTTATTTATGTATTAGTGCGGCATTAAGCTGAGTCGATCGTTTGCCCATTGCACCACGACAATGATAAACGCTGTTATTTTTTTTTTTGTCATTTTTATTTTCTATTTACAGGTATTATCATTAGTTTAATTTCGTCTCTAAGTTTGTTAATTTTTGTTTCATTGTTAATTTTCTCTTTAATTTACTATATTCGTCGTGTATGTGTACAATAAATGTTTCTTTCTTTCTTTCTATTCAAATAAATTGACTCCCTTATGTACTCTTACTAACATAGGGGTTACTCGTTATAGGGGTGGTTGGAATTTATTACTTTTCACTCCCATTTCACCAGAGCTTATTTAGAACAACGTGACATATGATGAGTCTGTCGTCTTTGTATCCAACCCAACGATAAAATCGTACATAAGTTTTGAATAGACTCATTGGAACGAGCCTACCTCCTGGGGATCGAATTCGGGTTTCTTGACTCGAATTCCGATCACCCAATCACTCCGCTAAAAACACTGATTGGCCTTCGACATACGCATCGAACGCGGATCTTATGATTAAAATTCAAATCACCTAAACACTTCGCTGTCTGGGCCTCGTATTTATATGAAGATACTTTTTCAATGAACTGTATATATTTGTAAATGGTTGATTTATTCGAGGTCTCGAAATATTCTGGATTATTTGTGTTAATGAGTCACAATAGCAGAGTGGTGGGGTGATCGGAATTCGAGTCAGGAGAACCCAGTTCGATCCCCTGATGGTAGGCTCGTACTAATAAGTCTTTTCAAATAAACCATTACGCAGCTTTGGTTGGATACCAAAGGGTGGGGTGGTCGGAATTTCGCGTCAAGAGGTCCAAGTTCGCTCCCCACGTGGCAAGCTCGTACCAAAGGGTTTTTCAAATTCTTATGAACGAATTATATTGTTGGCTTGGACATAAAGACGGCGACGGGCTCACCACCTGGCACGTTGTCCCGAAAATATCTTAAGGGACTTAATTGTCTAGACTAGACCGCTGTCTACCCCTGTATTGGGAATTGCGTGAAGATATTTTTTTTTATTTTATTTATTTTCGTATTCTTGCTTGATAGTCTTATAGAATATTTAGGGAGGACGGCTTGATTTTAGTCTCTTCCGAGAGGGAAAAACTTTTGTGTGGGATACCACTTGCTTCGATGCATTAGCGGTCTCTCGCATTAAGGGTGCTTCGGGAAGGAACGGGGCGGCATCAGAGGCAGCGGGAGCAGGAAAGTGGCGTGGTAATATGAATCTTTCAAGGAACACCATATATTAGTTTCATTAGTCGTAGAGACAATCTACTGTTTTCCTCGCGCGATGCAGTTTCTAAGTGAAATGACGACCTCCGTGGACTAGTGGCGTAAACACCGGTTTCCAAGGTTTCGCCATCTCGAGGTCTCGAGTTCGAATCCCGGTCGGGTCAATGTAGAAAAAAAAAACACTTTTTCTACATTTTCTCGAGTCTGGGTGTTTGTAGGGCCTTCGTTGTTTCCGATTCCCTTACCACAAGTGCTTTAGCATCTTACATTGGGATGTTTGTGATTTTGTCTCCATATATATATTTATGTATTAATTATATGTATTCGCGACTGGTCGTTGCCGCTGATGACGAGAGGGCTGGTTCTTCTCTCGCCCAACGGTTAAGTCTAACCATTCAACGTGAAAATGCAGCCATCTTTCTTGGTACTGAGCCGTTAGAAGTAGGCCTGTACTTATTTGTTGAAAAGTATAAACGTAAATATAAACATATTGTTTCTATCAAAAACTCGGGTCTCTTGACTCAAAATTCCGACCACCTAGCCACTCGGCTATCGCGACTCTATTTAAGTAATATGCTAAATAAATAAATATCTTCACGCAATTCCCAATACAGGGGTAGACAGAGGTCAAGTCTAGACAATGAAGTCCCTTTGACCCACCTTCCACCGAAGATATTTTCGGGACAACGTGACAGGTGGTGAGCCCGTCGCCACCTTTATGTCCAAGCCAACGATGAAATTCGTACATAAGTTTTTGAAAAACTTATTGGTACTGCCACCAAGGGATCGAACTCGGGTCTCTCAACTCGAAATTCCGACCACCCAAACACTCGGCTATCGTGACTTATAATATGCTTAAATATGCTAAAGATTATATATACATAAATATAAACATCAATCAATCGTGTCCATCATATGTAAAAATATATAATAGTTTAAAATAGAATAACGAGTTTAGATTTTTTTAAATAAAGCTTTCTTATAACAAATACATAGTGTACTGATTAAGTGCTCGATATAATAAGGGCGATAAAAAAGGTACTTTTTTTTATTATTATATTTTTAATTATTCGCTTTTTTATAAGTAGTGTATAAACCCACAAGACTAGCATTAGATTCTATAACAACGAAGAACCGTTCCATACGCGGATGATGTAACGGATACTGTGAAAAAGTAAGTCAGACGTTCTGTCGGAGGACGTAGTCAAGCGATGTGATATTATGTTTATCAAATATCTCGACTTTATCTCTTCAGGGACATATATGTTAAAGGTTAATGAAAGAGAGATGTAAGCGTGACCTCTGTTCTATATTTATAGTGGAAATAAATTATTTTATTTGCATTGACAATTCCTAATAGTGTTGCTACAAGAAGAGCAATGTAAGTGGGAAAATTGTTAAACGTGCACAATGAGAAATGGACTCAACACACGAGATATTATAGTTCTAACCCCCAAAGAGAGGTAAGGGGTGAAAGATTCGATCGATCCGCCCACGTGCTTCCAGTATCTGATGCAATACCGAGAGTCGAGAGATTGAATTGGTAATTTTGATAATATCATTACTTTAATTTTCCGTTTGTTGACATAAATACATAAACTCTAATTGCACCGTCTTACTATTCTGTAATGAATTAAATTGTTGTCATTAAACAGTTAAACAATATGTTTATTTATTTCTTTATTTTCGTTTTTAATCTATTATTTCAATGAAAACTTATAGTACAAATTAGTTTGGAATAATCTTTTGAAATTGCATAGAATAATATTTCAGCCAGTACATAATATTTTTAGAAACAATATTTTTATTGTAATGCAACAGGCCGTTGCAATTATAAGCGTAAGTGTGGTGCGCATTTTTATTTTCATAACAAATATATTTTTCTCAGATTTAGTTTAGAAGAAGAAAATTATATTAAATAATTAACGCCTATTTAATTTTAACACAGTTTTTTTAAATATTTATACGTTATAATCAATACCTTTGATAAGTTTATAATAATTTGAAAAATATTTAACATCGTCGGCAAATAATGTCAAAGGTGAAATTAAATAACTCATGCACCATTAACGAAATAAGAATTTAAAATATAATAGTAAACAGACATAAATATCCCGGCACTACTTACATTATTTAATAACCTTAGTCTTATTCCACTTTCTAATTTATTTAAACAAAACACTTCACTAATTTCCCGCGTTTTTCAAAGCGAACGACTAAGCCCGCCAAGACGGTTAAAGAGACTGCCGTGCGCCATTTATGAACGAGACAGAGAAGCTTTTAATACAATAAGAGTAATAGAGATATGTATATAACATGCGTATTGAACGTTTTCTAAGGGTAAAAGCAGGGTTGTAAGTTTGCAAACGTAAAAGTAAACTCAGTGAAAAGATGTTACCCTATTTTTGTGATTTTTATGATTGACATACTATTTTATTTAAGTATTTTTTTATATTTTATTAAATGAATGAGACTTGTAGATATCAACTGAGACGGTCATCACACTCGGACAAAATTAAACTTCACAAAAATCAGATTTTTCTGCTCTTACATAGTAAATTCTTAGTAATTACTTAATATAGTAGAGTAGAGTATTTTCTTTTCAATTTTTTTTTATAATAATGTACTCAACATGTCGTATTTTTTTGTTTTATTCATTATATGGTGCCTATAAATTGGTAGACGGAATGTGTTCAAAGGTACGAAATGTCTGGCGTTAGGACTGGCAATTTATTTACGTAATGACACTTTACGATTACTTTTATTAGTGGACGTTGAAGACCATGACAACAGCGTTGTGATTATGTACTCTTTGATGGCAAAGACCACGTGACTATGACGTTCTTGCGGTGTAGCCAGCAACTCTCGGCGACCCTTTAACCCTGCTCTAGATCTTATCATATAGACGATAAAATAATTATGGTTGTGCTCATTAATTCATGATAGAAGAGGAATATTCACTTGTAAAAGTATAAAAGATTATTTTGACATTCCTCATACTTACTGAGAACTCTAAAATGTTTATGCTGAATAAATTCTGAAAGCAGAAACCGAAAGAAAAAGAAAGCTCAAGTGTAACTCATCGGACGACATTGTTTACAGTTTCTTTTTATTTTTTCCGATATATTTAATTAGTATCTTTAAACAAAACGCTTTATTATGCACAATTTATAAGTCACGTAATGGCTAAATGATTGGATTGGATCGTAATGCGAGTCAAGAGACCCGAGTTCGATCCTCAGGAGGTAGTCACCAAAGGGTTTTTCAAAAACTTATGTGTGTGTGTGTATATATACTTAATTGTACATCACTAAAACTTTAAAAAAAAAAAAACAGATTACTTATTTACGATTTGTATTATAGGTTTAAAAGACTTCGACGGGGTCCCACACGTCACGTTGGGGTCACGTTGTCTCAAAATTAGCTCTGTTGGGATGTAGGTCGAAAGGACTGCGTGTTTTAGACCTCTGGCTAGCCCGGTATTGGGAAATGCCTGAAGATAAACAATTTGGATAAACCCTCGAATGATAAAAAGATGTAATACAGAGATTATCATTATCATCATGATAGTCATCATCACGTTAGAATGAAATCATCATAATGAGTCACCGAGTGGTTGGATGGTCGGAATTTCGAGTCAAGAGGCCCGAGTTCGATCCCCAGGTGGCAGGCTCGTACCAATGAGTTTTTCAAAAACTTATGTACGAATTATATCGTTGGCTTGAACATAAAGATGGCGACGGGCTCACCACCTGTCATGTTGTCCCGAAAATATCTTCGGTGCAAGGTTGGTCGAAGGGACTTAATTTTCTAGACTAGACCTCTGTCTACCCCTTTATTGGGAATTGCGTTAAGATATTTTTATTGAATAATAAAAAGGTATGAATTAATAACAATACAAAATAAAATAAATAAAAAAATCATTACTTAATTTATATTATACTGTATAGAAATCAAATTGCTATATACTCTTTCAGGGAGTTTACATATTTTTAAGAACTTCAAATGGGAACTTTGTATTCTTTTCTCCAATGTATATACAAGCAAATAAATAATTGAATAAATAATATCTTCTCGCCATTTACCAGTATTTAGAACAGAGGTCTAGACCATTAAGACCTTTCAACCTAAATTTTACCGAAGATGTTTTTTAGGACATGAAGACGACGACAGTTGGTGCGCCTGTCGCTGTCTTTATGTCCAAGCCAATAATTAAAACTATCCATAAGTTTCGAACTTGGGTCGCTGGACTCGAATTGCGATAATTCAACCAGCCCCTCGGCTATCGTGACTATTTATTTATTTATTTTAGATTAATTATGACGACTATACCGATAAGGGTTCTCAGGATTTGTATAGGAGAGCGTTGAGCGCGATGTGTACACGTGGCACGGGTGCATTGGCGCGCGCGAGGATGGTACTGCAAACAATTTGTGCTTGCGATTCCTTAAGTGTTTATAAGGAACGAAATACAGAAACTCATCATAGTTCCCAATCACTACACATTGAAGCGTCAATAGCCTAATGGTTTAGTATGCAGTCTGTGAATGGGAAAAATCCATTGGTTTATACCAATGGGTTTTTCTCATTACTAATTACTTGTTGACTATTATTATTATTATGCATTACTTACTTATCAATGAAAGAAGTCAATTTATAAGTTGTGACAGGATATTTATTTAGATTTATTTTTTGAAGTGAAACTTCTTTAAAGTCGTTGTGATATCAAACCGCATGCAACGGATAAAACGACAGGTAAGAGACACAAATACAAAAATGTGTTGGAATAACCGGCATAAAATGAGACAGAAATATAGTATTTAAAAAGAAATGTTAATCAGGCCACTCTTCCTTGAGAGATAGAGAGACAGGATTAGATAAAATACAGATGCACAGAAAGAAAAAAAATTGAGTATATATTTATTTAACAATATTTTATTGACATTATTTATTTATCAAAATATTATTAATTATACACGATTTTTTTCTTTTTCTCTGTTTAAATACTATGCGATGTCATACCATTCACTGTTTCTCCTAAGGTTGACTGGTAGAGAATGCTATAAGGCAAGTGTTAAGGTAAGGTTACGACCAGTGTTACCTTTTTATTAGGTGTCTGATGAAGAATAACCTAGTCAAGGAAAATAAAAAAGTCACGATAGCGGAGTGGTTGGGTAATCGGATTTTCGAGCCAAGAGAACCGAGTTCGATCCCCAGGTGGCAGACTCCTATGTAATGTTATGCAATGCATAAGTTCATGAAAAGCCATTGAATTTTCATGAACTTATGTACGAATTATATCGTTGGCATGAACATAAAGACGGCGACGGGCTCACCACCTGTCACGTTGTCCCGAAAATATCTTCGTTGGAAGGTGGTTCAAAGGGACTTAATTTTCTAGGATAGACCTCTGTCTACCCCTTCATTGGGAATTGCGTGAAGATATTATCTTCACGCAATTCCCAATGAAGGGGTTTTATTTATCAATGAATTATTTATCAATGAAGGATAAATAAATAAACGAGGAAATTAATCAAATCCAATTAGAATTGTATAGACATTGTGCCAGCGAAAATGTTAAGGTTCAGCGTAATGTTGCATAGCAACCTACAGCGTTAATAATTCTGCTATAATGTAAGTTCTAGACGTAAGAAATGGGCACAATCAGCTTTAACAAGGATATTATTTTTGAACTATACAATACTATAAGCCTAGTAATCATAATATTGCCAATGTTATGCCTTTTAATTTTGTGAAGTGTGGAGTGGAGTATTGGTGCATGTTTAATAAGTTACCTCTCCTACAAATGAAAACTAAAAGCACAAGGTACAGCTGCTGGCAATTCCTGTTAATATTCTTCAAGGTGTTATAATGTACCTAACCTAACCCTTTCGACCAGCATTAATGCAGAATGAAGCCGGAGCATACACATCTACTTAATTAAAACTACTTTAATGAAATTCCTCCCGAAAGGAGGTTATGGGGTGTATGTATTTTATGCCACGCGAATCGGGCGGTGGCAGCCAGTTCATATCGAAGTTCACCGGTCCCTAGACGGGCAGCAGTATCAATGGTGCAAGGTGTCTGGAAAACATTCACGTACAGAAGAAGCCGATGTTCTAAATTGGACTTTTACAGTATGATGACATAGGTTGAGTTCTCTGCAATATAGTATCTTATTCTTGTATTATTATTCTTATTCTTATATTTCCCAGTAGTAGTGGTTCCGGACAAAAAAGGCTTTCATACTGTTGTTCGATTCCATCCTTAAACTAAATTAAAATAAATAAAAAAGTCTACTTGGTATGATTTTGATAATACGTAAGTTATTATATTAAAGAGAAAAAATCACGTGTCACATGTTGGGTGGTCGGAATTTCGAGTCGAGAGACCCGAGTTCGATCCCCAGGTGGCAGTACCAATGAGTTTTTTAAAAGACTTATGTACGAATTTCATCGTTGGCTTGGACATAAAGGCGGCGACGGACTCACCACCTGTCATGTTGTCCTGAAAATATCTGCGGTTCTTCCTACCTTAAAGATTAGACTTAAGTCTATAAGACTATAAGACTTAAGTCTAATCTTCAAGGTTCAAGATTCATTAAAGACATCTTATATGCCCAAATCTCAATTCAATACCCGAACCACTCCTAAATATTTATTAGTTGGAGATTTGGATGTAATAAGATACGTACAGTGCTTATGTGAGGGAAATTGACATGTATGGTCAAGGGGTTAGGGGTGTATTACACCTATTTTAGTTGGTTAGGTTTTGGAAAAAGAGAATTTAGCATATGTAGTTTTTGAAATATTGAGAGTAAAAAGAAAGACATGCCTGAAGCCAAAGATATTTCTTCTGCAGTCCAATTTCAACTGTGCTTCGCGAACATCGACCGAATTCTTTCCGTGAAACATTAGAGCAGTGTCGTCTGCGTAAGTAAACATTCCACCATTTATGAAAAAATTTGGATAAATAACATTAATGTATATCAAGAAGAGGCTTGGGCTAAGGATACTGCCCTGTGGGACACCATACAATATGTGCTCAAGTAAGGAAGTAGAAACAGTGTTAAATGCTTAAGCTAGGTCAAGAAAATTGTCAATACATTTCCGTTTTGTATCAATGTGTTAGGTGTGTAGATATTCTGTTACACATTCACTAACAGCATCTTCGACCTTTTTCCAGGTCGGGGAAGATTAGACTTAAGTCTTATAGACTTAAGAACTTGCGTATTATGAAATTTTTATTGATTATTTTTATGATTTCTCTTCATTGACACCTAATAAAAAGGTAACACTGGTCGGACTTAATGCCTTATTGCATTCTCTACCAGTCAACCTTGGACGAAACAATGACTGGCGATGGCAGTGAATGGCAATGGCAAGTGTATTAAAACAAAGAAAAAGAAAAAATCGTGTGAAATTAATAATATTTTGATAAATAAATAATCTCACTAAAATATAGCCAACGATATGAATCGTACATAGGTTTTGACAAAAAATTCATTGGTGCGAGCTTGCCACCTGGGAATCGAACTCGGGTCCCTCGACTCGAATTCCGATCACCCATCCACTCTGCTACCGTAACTTTTTTTAAATAAAATGTTATTAAATATGTGTATACTCAAATATTCTTTTTCCTTGCACCTGAATTTTATCTAATTCTCTCTCTCTCTCTCTCTCTCTCTATCTCTCAAGTACAAGAAGAGTGGACCTAATTAACATTTTTAAAAGAATACCTACTATAAACACACAAACTAAGTAGCAATGCTTATGTATGATTCACGACAATATTCGAAATACGTGCCTGAACCTGCGACGATATGTTTCGCAGCCCACCCGCTAAACTAGGCTATGGAAGCTTCAATATATGTTTACATTTTAACTTTCCTAACTTTCAAACCGGTCAAAATTTTTTTATATTTACTGATAGCAAAAGTGCCTTACAACATAGCTCGATGCGCCTCTGGTTTTAGCAGAGGTTTACATCGGTACCAGACCACTCGCACCTAAAACGCTGCTGCCCATCCTCGGTCTGATTATTTTGGTCTGATGATTTTTAAAGATTATCCCTCCATCTATCGGTTGCCATAACGATATTTAAGGCTGTTTCCCTTAGTCGCCTCTTACGACATCCTCGGGAAGAAAGGGAGTGATAATATTCTTACGCCGTTACCACACGGAACCGATAGCTTATGCCATTTAAAAAAATCATACACGATTTCAATGATCGCAATATAAATCAGAAGCTGCAAGGATCCATCTCATACATTAACGGTGACAGAAGGTACAGAGCTGACAACTTTTTCACACTATTCTGAAATACTTTATAAATTCAAAATTAAATATCATGCCAAATTTACGATAATTAAATTTACAAAAAATTACAAAATTACGATAAAGTCACGATAGCCGAGTGGTTGGGTGGTCGGAATTTCGAGTTAAGGGACCCGAGTTTGATCCTCAGGTGGCAGGCTCGTACCAATGGGTTTTGCGACTGATGACGGCGACGGGCTCACCACCTGTCACGTTGTCCCGAAAATATCTTCGGTGGAAGGTGGGTCAAAGGGACTTAATTGTCTAGACTAGACCTCTGTCTACCCCTGTATTGGGAATTGCGTGAAGATATTTATATTTATTTTTTTATTTATTTAAAAACAAAGGGTACAAG
The DNA here is from genome assembly GCA_029286605.1 of Sericinus montela. NCBI lineage: Eukaryota > Metazoa > Arthropoda > Insecta > Lepidoptera > Papilionidae > Sericinus > Sericinus montela. Next base: position 2,634,332 of record JAGSMR010000030.1, on the reverse strand, counting down.
ATGACTTTAAATACTTTATAATTAAATAATAAAGTAATTTTTAAATTCAATAAAAACTTAATACCTTATATTCACTAAAAATGCATCACTAAGTATATGATGTTTTCCACATTTATTTATTTTCATTATTATTTATAGTAATGTAACTTTGTATTGTTATTTGCAGATCATCGTTATAAATCTCTATCTCTAGGAAACTCATGCAGCGTGTCCAAAACGCCTGTGCTCGCTATTGTTTTAAAATACATCCCCGTACACAGGTCACTCCGTTTATTAACGGAGCAAAGATGTTAAAAATGGATGCACGATGGAAATTACACTTTGCAACTTTATTATTTGGAACAATCAAGTCGAAAAAACCCATTTATCTTTATGATAAATTAGATTGGGCTCGGGAAAATTGCTCTGAATATATAACTAGGGCCTCAAGCTACTTGTTGTTGGTACCCTCTCATCAATCCACTTCTTTCAGGGGAAGTTTTCGATATGCGGCAACTAAGTGCTGGAACAATTTACCACCCTCTTTTAGAAATCTGCATTCCGTACATAATTTCCGCCAAAAGTTAAAATTATTCCTATTAAAGAAACAACTACAGGAATAAAGTTCATATTATCTTCGTTTTCTTCACTATTTGCCGTAGTGGATGTAGTCATTCTTCTTCTTCGTGTCAATGGTCATTGATCACTAAGTATATTAAAGGATAAGTATCTGCTGCCAAAACTCATCATATACAATTGTATAAATATGTGTATATATATACACATATATATATATATATATATATATATATATATATATATATATATATATATATATATATATATATATATATATATATATATATATATATATATATATATATATATATATATATATATAAATATATATATATTTCTTATGTAATGGATAGATCGGTAGTCGCCTCCTACGTACGCACCACATCAAGTATAAGTATGTGAATATTTTTTATAAGTATATACGTGTATATAGTTTTATATATTATATATTGTGTATTATGTTTATTTATGTATTATAAGGGGCCACTGAAAATCAGGGCTGGCATGTATCTGTCAGTGCAGGTTTCATCCCAGCAATATACCTGTGGCTCTCCTATTTTGGCACATTGCACTTCTGCAAAATGGCGATCGTATTTAATTTATTGTATATGTTTCAGTTTTTTTTTACTTTATATTTAATTTTAAGTGCTAAAATAAATGTTTCTTTCTTTCTTTCATAAAAGCTGCAAATAAATTCACTGCAGGTCATAGGTTTCTCCTGTACAGGAGGTATTGCCATGAAGGCACGACAAGCGGATTGGGGATTGCAATACCACTTGCAATGCATACACCGTACGTCCGTCACCGATCTGTGGTGAATTTTTATCTGGTATATTTCGATGTTTGACTTTCGAAGACCATGTGAGCAAATTTCTCGAAGAAAGAAGGGTCAAAAGTATTCGGATACATAGACGTGCATGTACGAAGAAAATGATGAATTTGAAAGATGCGAAACAGATATGTAATGATCGCCACACTTGGCAATCTGTTCTCTCTGGCTACCCCGTCAGAGATTGTGTGTGCGATAAATTAATATTTCGAGGTGATAGCCCCGCTATATATCAATAGCAAATTGCATTTTCAAGGATATTTGATTTAGCCGTCTCTTTAGGTACTCACAGAAAGAAATGAGTATTCTAACCACACGACAAAACATTATACATACTTACATATCGGCCTGTTAAAGTCCTCTGCAGGACATGGGCCTCTTCCATAGGGAGGATTTTCCATCATTGCCACGGATGCCAAGTGGATTGGCGATCGCAGTACCAGACCACTCGCACCTCAGATGCTGCTGCCCATCTTCGGTCTAATAATATATCCATATTTTTAGAATTTGACCCGAAAATATCTTTGGTGGAAGGTGGGTCATAGGGACTTAATTGTCTAGACTTGACCTCTGTCTACTCCTGTATTGGGAATTGCGTGAAGATATTTATATATTATTTATATTTTTACATAAGTCACGATAGCCGAGTTGTTGGGTGGTCGGAATTTCGAGAAGAGTTCGATCCCCAGGTGGCAGTACCAATGAGTTTTTCAAAAAACTTATGTACGAATTTTATCATTGGCTTGGACATAAAGGCGGCGACGGGCTCACCACCTGTCACGTTGTCCCGAAAATATCTTCGGTGGAAGGTGGGTAAAAGGGACTTAATTGTCTAGACTTGACCTCTGTCTACCCCTGTATTGGGAATTGCGTGAAGATATTTTTATTTATATTTTTAGAAATGGTTATCCCGCCCTTAGTTGCCTTTTACGACATACGCGGGAAGAAAGAGACTGGCAATATTCTTACGCTATAACCACATAATATTATATAAAAATATTATAAAATGTCATGTATACAACACGACATTTTATTTCTTTTATTTTAAATTGTTTTTAGTTGTTGGCAACATTTTTTTTTACAATTCATAACAAATAAACGTCATTGTCATATGTTTCTGTATCAATTTTAGTATTTCAGGCCATTGGTTATTTAGGTATTATCCGTGTTTCAGTCCCACTAAAATTCAAGAGAAGGCAATCGTTTAGTCAAGTCAGGGACAATTCAAATGTAGTAAACTTTAAAATATTTTATTTCATACAAATTTCCTGGTTTTATAACAAAATATAAACTCTATGATCGGTAACTAAAATTTAAGGAACGTCTTTATCACACTAAGATAAACATAGGCCGTCATTGTGATCAAAAGTTATTAAATAACCTCAACATTTAAACCATTTAGAAGACATGAAACAACCAAACCGTCTTTTAATTTTATATGGCAGTCAAACATTTACAGCCCAAGAAATAGCTGAAAGAATATGGAGAAAAACTAAGGCATTGGGCTTGCGGGGCCCAGTCCAAGCAATGGATGATTACCCGATTTCAAATCTTATTCAGGAAAACTTTGTCTTATTTGTATGTTCAACTACAGGGCAAGGAGATGAGCCTGACAATATGAAAAAGTTTTGGAAATTTCTGCTCAGAAGGAACTTGCCATCGAACTCGCTAATTAAACTTAATTTTGGTGTATTAGGTTTAGGGGATTCTTCATATGAGAAATTCAATTTTGTTAGTAAAAAACTTTACAAGCGATTGACACAATTGGGTGCAACTCCATTGTTAGATATCGGTGAGTAATATATGAAAAATTGTCAATTGCTGTGACTATGTAAGTCATTAGAATTGACCTTATGACAGTTTTATAATCCTAGATTTAGGTGGCTAGAGTTAAATTCAGAATTTATGGCTTTAATACTCTTCAGTAAAAGGTGGGTTGAAAGGACATAATTGTCTAGACCTCTGTTTACCCCAGTATTGAGAATGGTGTGAAGAAGTTTATTTATTACTCATTACTTTTATTATATGCTGTGAGCCCATCGCCATCTTTATGTTCAAGCCAAGAATGTAGACCATAATAGAATATAGTTTTCTCTAATGTAGATCATAATAGAATATAGGTCTCTTGATTGGAATTTTGATCGCCCAACCACTCGGCTATTGTGACTTTTTTTTTATAGAAGAAGGAGGCAAATGCGCAGGTGGCACATGTGATGGTAAGTGATTACCTCCACCCATGAACATCTATACCAGATCAATACCAGAGGAATAGCGGATGCTTTGCCGGCCTTTAATTAAAGTTGCCGGTCTTTATTGTGACTTCTCTAAAATAAATAAATAATTTCATAATTTATCTTTTTAAACAGTAATTTTTCACTTTAGTTAGTCAATATTGTACAGAAAAAGATAAAATTGTAGATAATTCATAATTTTTTGTTTCAGGTTTGTGTGATTATCAACATGATTTAGGACATGATGCAGTAATGACACCATGGCTTGATCAGCTTTTTGTTAAACTTAAAAATTATTTTCCTAGTTTAGAAACAGGTAACTTAAAAGATAACTTTATTCCTAAGTGGAAAGTGTCCTTACTAAAAGAGGAAAGTAATGACTTTAAAGACAATGTGCATAAAGACATTTATTTTGCTAGAGGACAGAAAAATAATTACTTAGAAGCCTCCTTGTTGAAAGTGAAGCAAAATATGAGGACTACTGATGAAAGTCATTTCCAGGTATTATTACTCTTTCATTTTTTTTTTTACAAATAATTTTTTTTATTACAGCTTAAGATAACAGTTGATCTGTACTCATTTATGGAACTTATTTCGAAATATTTTTATTTTCTTAATCTAAAAAAGGAGTGAATAAAATATATAAAAAATAATTTTTAACCTGCATAGAACATGTAACATTTATTTTTGTTGCAATTATTCAATAATATTTATCTTACTTTGACCGTAACAAAAATGGAACACCATACTATGTTCCATTTTTGTTATGCAACTTTGCTAGTGAAACTTCTGCTAATCTATTGTAAAGCCCTTTGCTTATCATGTGTTTACTTTGCTAAAGTGAGTATCTATAAAATAAATGCTCACAATACAATAAATAGATTATTGAGGACTTCAGAAATTTCTAATATAACTTACATACATAATATGTAATTGCAAACAGAACACTGATTAAATGATATGATTTGTATATTAGTATGAAAAATTATTTGAATGGACAAATTTGTATCCAGAAATAGTGCTGGTATATAAATAATATCACATGTTACATACCCATTTTAAAATATTTTTTTTTGTGTATTTTAACAGATTTTAATACATATACTAATATGACTTACATCTCTATTAAGTATTGAATTTTTAACATATAAAAATATTCCTTTTAGGATGTCAGGTTAATTACGTTACAAATAATTAATGAAAGTAAACTGGAATATGAACCCGGTGATGTTTTTAATATACGTCCAAGAAACTATAAAGAGGATATTGATGATCTTTTTGGTATATTTCAAAACCACAATTTAGATATTAAACCATTTTACAGATTATTGGTAGAAGAGTATCATGAAGGTAAGCTATAGTTATATCTTTTTTATTTACAGAAACAAAACTATGTTGATACTTATTATATTTATTAACTATAAACTACATTAATCGTAGAGCCCTACTCCTCATGGCATGATACCAAGAACGCTGGCTGTATTTGCATATTGAAACGCTAGACTTAAACCTTGAGCGCGAAAATAACCAGCTAGCCAGCTATAATATTATGCTGCTAAAAATTACTAGACCGTCAGTAATATAACATTAATTGGTAGGGCAGAGGTTGCCAGTTAAAATCCCGCCCGTGTCAGTAAAATTTTTAAATTTTATAAAAAAAAGTCTAGTATTACTTAAATGTTTCCAAAATTTGTAGATGTAATAATTTATTAAAATGAAACCTAAATATAAAATTTGTAAAAATGGTTACATTCTTTTTTGGAAAATGTACATGTTATATAAATCGTTTCTACATTTTCAAATTTATTATTTCTAAGAAAATCTATTTATATAGACTGCCTCGGTAGACGAGTGGCACATACACCAGTTTTTTTTTTTGAGGTCCCGAGTTCGATTCCTGGTCGGGTCAATATAGAAAACTACTTTTTATATATTTTCTCGGGTGTCTTTCATATTCTTCAATCACTATTCCTTTTTGTAATATTAAAAACGGCTTTTAAAACTATAATACTGCGTATTGTTTTTAATAAGTAAATTGGCGAAAAATATTGCAGCCATTGCATGCGCCAGCCGCATTAACAAATAAAAAATGTAACTGACAATTGACAATGAAAATGTCAATGTCAAACTACACGTGTTTATTGTCGGGCTTGTTGCTACCTGTTTAGCTGTCATATTTCTTACAAATATGTGCGTTGTACGTTTTTATTAAAAAAAGTATCATAATTAGCCGTAATATAAATAAAATTAAAAATGTTGCGGCGACAGGCGCGTTTGCGCCGCGAGTACTTGTATAGAAAATCAGTTGAAGATAAACAAAAAAGTATACAAGCGAAAAAAGATCAGTTAAAGAGAAGCCTGGAAGAAAACATACCAATTCACGGTGATTTAAGAAAAGAAGCCCTTGCTCTGCAGAAAAGGATTGAGTTTGAAGATAAAGGTAAGCTTACATTCGGTCTTCTGTACTGTAGTTTAGTACATTTGTTATTAGTATATTTTATAAATTTATTATTTTTATAACCTATAATTTGTAATAAAACTATCCGAAACTTGTATTGAAGAAATAAATTTTAAATTACTTTACACAGAGTGATGCAAGTAATGTATTTTCCTATTAATATAATAGTATTTGAAAACTAGAAACATTAATTCATCACATCCAGATCATTTGATACTTACGCCAGTTTTAGTATACTATATGTGACTGGTGCACCATTAGGATTGCCAAGGTCACCCTAACCACAATGCATATGATACGCTTGAGATAAAACCAAATCACTGTTTTGCTTGTACCACAATTCTATGCTATATTACTATTATATTTATAGGACCAGAGAGAGCAGCTGTTATTGGAGGTTTTAGTGGAGGAGCAAACACTCTTAGCTCCCAGGATGATGAGTACAGATACGCAGGGGTTGAGGACCCAAAGATCATGATAACCACATCTAGAGAACCAAGTGCGAGATTGAAGATGTTTGTCAAAGAGCTTAGGTAAACAACAGATTTATTTATTTTTATACAGCCTCTCATTTCTCTTTTAATATATGCTGTAGAATACAAATTTCTGTTGTATATTATAAGTGAGTCTTATTACTATAAATCATTCATCAGTAACATTGCTACTACACCATTTACATTTTTTTAACTTGATCTCTCTTGGCTTTAGTATTGTGCGTTTTGTTATTGATTTTAAATTTAAAGCATATAATTTATGTTCCTTATACAAATCCGACCCGGGTCAGGGTTGGTTTTTTTTTTAATTTTTTTTTTATTTATTGGCTTTAATATTGTTTACATAAGTTTGTTAAACAAAAATTAAGAATATGTTTCGCCCACTAATAACTAAAGTGAGATATAAATATTTTATTATATATAATGTGTTGTATTGATGTAAAAATAATGCCACCTTCTCTTCCCATGAGTGTCATAAGAAGTGACTAAGGGAAAAGCTTTAAAAATTATTTTGACCAAAAACAGATTGTTAATAAACATCTCCCAAAATACTAGACTAAAATTCAGCAGACTGATGATAACAGGCAGCATTGTCTAAGGTGGTATTGCGGTCGCCAATCCGGTAGCCATGCGTGGCGATTATCACAAATCCTCTCGTATGGGAGAGGCTTTTGTCTTGCAGTGGACTATACAGACCACTGTGATGACAATAAAATTTTTAATTCACAAGTATTTAAATCAATTGGTTAATGTCCTCCAGGTTAATCTTTCCAAACAGTCAGCGTATGAACCGTGGTGGCTATGAGATGTCACAATTGATACACGCGTGCCGCGCCAACGACGTCACGGATTTTATTGTTGTGCATGAGCACCGAGGTGTCCCTGACAGCCTGGTGAGTGACATATTTGTTCCTACTTATCTCGCAGATCAAATATTTACTTTAACCAAGTATAATTGCTTTTTTGTAATTTTTATTGGTTTTACATTTTTTTGTTCCATGTCACCCTAACATTATACTTGTTTTTATTTTTTTATGGGTTGCTTGGAAGAAATCGCTTATCAGCGATAAGGCCACCCAATGTACATTTTTTTTTATGTCACAATATTTTTTTTATAGGTGTACAATAAAGTGTATTTTCATTCCATTTCATTTCAATTGCTCCAGAGTATGTGAACATTCTGCGTGTATAGAAAAAAATATCATCTTACCATTTCCAATACTGGGTTAGATAGTAGTCTAGACAACTGAGTCCTTACATCCCAACTAGAATTGAACTGAACTGAATTTGACATTTTGCGAAAAACATGACAGGTGGAGATCAGTCGCCGACTTTATGTCCATCTCTATGGTATACGATACAACAATCAAGTGGTTGGGTGATCATGGTAGGCAAATACCAATAGGTTGTTTCAACATACTTATGTACGATTTATATTGTTGGCTTGGTCTAGTCATTTAATATGTATATTTGCAGGTAATATGCCACCTTCCGTACGGTCCAACAGCATCCTTCACACTCTCGGGCGTTGTGATGCGCCACGACATCCCGGATATTGGACCGATGAGCGAGCAGTACCCACACCTGATATTCCATAACTTCAAAACTGATTTAGGTGAGTCATTATAAATAATAAATAAATATCTTCACGCAATTCCCAATACAGGGGAAGACAGAGGTCTAATCTAGACAATTAAGTCCTTTGACCCACCTTCCACCGAAAATGTTTTCGGACAACGTGACAGGTGGTGAGCCCGTCGCCATCTTTATGTCCAACCCAATGATATTATTCGTACATAAGTTTTTGAAAATCCCATTGGTACGCGTCCGCTATCGTGACTTTATTTACTATTAAATTTTAAATTAATATAGTCACAATAGCTAGTGGTTGGGTGATCGGAATTTCGAGTCGAGAGACCTGAGTTCGATCCCCAGGTGGCAGTCTCGTATCAATGGCTTTTTTAAAACTTATATACTTGCTGGAAGATGGGAGGGTCAAGAATACTTGGATAGTAGAGATGTGCATTTAGGAAGAAAATGATGAATCTGAAAGAAATGAAAGAGGTATGTAAGAGGTGGTGATCTGTCTTCTCTGGCTACGTCGTCAGGGACTGTTCGTGAAGATAAATATATAAATGTATAAAATGTGCAATTTATATAGTTGGTATGACAATGAAGAGTACGAAAAAAGTCTTCTGTGAAAGGTGGATTTTTTTTTATGGAAAAGGGAGGCAAACGAGCAGGTGGCTCACGTCATGGTATCATTTGACATTGAGATGGCGACAGGCTCACCACCTGTCACGTTGTCCCGAAAATATCTTCGGTGGAAGGTGGGTCAAGGGACTTAATTGTCTGGACTCGACCTCTGTCTACCCCTGTATTGGGAATTGTGTGAAGATATTTTATTTATTTGATAAATGTCTGTGCCAGAAACCTTTATGCAAAACCTTTACAAAATACTGTACTCTAACTCTAAGTCACTTATGGCTTAAATAAATGACTGATTTAAGTTAACTGATTTGTTGGTTGCTACAGGTTTAAGTTGAACAACAACAGAACATTCTCGTGCCACCTGTCTCTGTACCTAAAACCTCGGACTCCTCGTGTCATAACATTTGCCAATAATGATGATTATATTTGCTTCAGACAGCACACATACAAAAAGGTAAATGTTTCTCTTTATATGATAAAATTTATTTAGTCAACAGCCAAACTTAAAGGTATAGTGGTAAAACAATGTATAAAAAGTATGAATGTGTACCAATGTAGATATTAGTTTGTGCATGATCGTAAATCTCTTTACCAATTGTTTTGTTTGATTTTAAAATTTTTATACTTCATTGTTCATTTTACACTTTATGAAATTTATTATATCTAAAATTCTACTTCCATAAGTTTGTGCCCTGAAAATTAGAAAACCTCTGTATGCCTAAACCCTTATTTATGAATTTTCTTTATATATAACTAATATTTGCATTCATTTATAAAATTTAAGAGATTTCATGGTGAAATGTATGAAAGATACCTTTTCCGTTTATTTAGTTTATTACCAGTATCTAAATATTTAAAACACACATCATACCAGACTAAAGAATAAGTGGACCCGTGATCTTTACTACATGGATTGTAGTAGAGTGGGATTGCACAATACATTTGAGCTCAACAAACTTATCAGGTTTTGAAATGCTTCTAGCATTCGCATATAAACGCTTTAGAGATTTCTTACTTGTAATTACATTGAGTAGCTACTAGTTACTAGGTGTCGTCCTACTACTACTGTATTTCACTAGATGATGAAATTTAAAATTCCGTTTCATCACATTCGTTAAAAAATCACGATAGACGACGAGTGGTAGGGTGATCGGAATTTCGAGTCGAGGGACCCGAGTTCGATTCCCAGCTGGCAGGCTCGTACCAATGGGTTTTTCAAAGACTTATGTACTAATTATATCGTTGGCTTGGACATGAAGACGGCGACGGGCTCACCACCTGTCACGTTGTCCCGAAAATATCTTCGGTGGAAGGTGGGTCAAATTGACTTAGATGTCTAGACTAGACCTCTGTCTACCCCTGTATTGGGAATTGCGTGAAGATATTTTATTTATTTGATAAATGTCTGTGCTAGAAACCTTTAAGCAAAACCTTTACAAAATACTGTACTCTAACTCTAAGTCACTTATGGCTTAAATAAATGACTGATTTAAGTTAACTGATTTAAGTTACCATTACAGGTTTAAGAACAATGAACATTCTGAAGTACCTGTTCCCCGTACCTAAACCGGACTCGAAGCGTGTCATAACATTTGCCAATAATGATGATTATATTTGCTTCAGACAGCACACATACAAAAAGGTAAATGTTTCTCTTTATATGATAAAATTTATTTAGTCAACAGCCAAACTTAAAGGTATAGTGGTAAAACAATGTATAAAAAGTATGAATGTGTACCAATGTAGATATTAGTTTGTGCATGATCGTAAATCTCTTTACCAATTGTTTTGTTTGATTTTAAAATTTTTATACTTCATTGTTCATTTTACACTTTATGAAATTTATTATATCTAAAATTCTACTTCCATAAGTTTGTGCCCTGAAAATTAGAAAACCTCTGTATGCCTAAACCCTTATTTATGAATTTTCTTTATATATAACTAATATTTGCATTCATTTATAAAATTTAAGAGATTTCATGGTGAAATGTATGAAAGATACCTTTTCCGTTTATTTAGTTTATTACCAGTATCTAAATATTTAAAAACACACATCATACCAGACTAAAGAATAAGTGGACCCGTGATCTTTACTACATGGATTGTAGTAGAGTGGGATTGCACAATACATTTGAGCTCAACAAACTTATCAGGTTTTGAAATGCTTCTAGCATTCGCATATAAACGCTTTAGAGATTTCTTACTTGTAATTACATTGGAGTAGCTACTAGTTACTAGGAGTCGTCCTACTACTACTGTATTTCACTAGATGATGAAATTTAAAATTCCGTTTCATCAAATTCGTTAAAAAATCACGATAGACGACGAGTGGTAGGGTGATCGGAATTTCGAGTCGAGAGACCCGAGTTCGATTCCCAGCTGGCAGGCTCGTACCAATGGGTTTTCAAAAACTTATGTACTAATTATGTCGTTGTCTTGAAAATTGAGATGGCGACAGGCTCACCACCTGTCACGTTGTCCCGAAAATATCTTCGGTGGAAGGTGGGTCAAATTGACTTAGATGTCTAGACTAGACGTCTGTCTACCCCTGTATTGGGAATTGTGTGAAGATATTTTATTTATTTGATAAATGTCTGTGCCAGAAACCTTTATGCAAAACCTTTACAAAATACTGTACTCTAACTCTAAGTCACTTATGGCTTAAATAAATGACTGATTTAAGTTAACTGATTTAAGTTACCGTTACAGGTTTAAGAACAATGAACATTCTGAAGTACCTGTTCCCCGTACCTAAACCGGACTGCCAGTGTCATAACATTTGCCAATAATGATGATTATATTTGCTTCAGACAGCACACATACAAAAGGTAAATGTTTCTCTTTATATGATAAAATTTATTTAGTCAACAGCCAAACTTAAAGGTATAGTGGTAAAACAATGTATAAAAAGTATGAATGTGTACCAATGTAGATATTAGTTTGTGCATGATCGTAAATCTCTTTACCAATTGTTTTGTTTGATTTTAAAATTTTTATACTTCATTGTTCATTTTACACTTTATGAAATTTATTATATCTAAAATTCTACTTCCATAAGTTTGTGCCCTGAAAATTAGAAAACCTCTGTATGCCTAAACCCTTATTTATGAATTTTCTTTATATATAACTAATATTTGCATTCATTTATAAAATTTAAGAGATTTCATGGTGAAATGTATGAAAGATACCTTTTCCGTTTATTTAGTTTATTACCAGTATCTAAATATTTAAAAACACACATCATACCAGACTAAAGAATAAGTGGACCCGTGATCTTTACTACATGGATTGTAGTAGAGTGGGATTGCACAATACATTTGAGCTCAACAAACTTATCAGGTTTTGAAATGCTTCTAGCATTCGCATATAAACGCTTTAGAGATTTCTTACTTGTAATTACATTGGAGTAGCTACTAGTTACTAGGAGTCGTCCTACTACTACTGTATTTCACTAGATGATGAAATTTAAAATTCCGTTTCATCACATTCGTTAAAAAATCACGATAGACGACGAGTGGTAGGGTGATCGGAATTTCGAGTCGAGAGACCCGAGTTCGATTCCCAGCTGGCAGGCTCGTACCAATGGGTTTTTCAAAGACTTATGTACTAATTATATCGTTGGCTTGGACATGAAGACGGCGACGGGCTCACCACCTGTCACGTTGTCCCGAAAATATCTTCGGTGGAAGGTGGGTCAAATTGACTTAGATGTCTAGACTAGACCTCTGTCTACCCCTGTATTGGGAATTGTGTGAAGATATTTATTATTTATTATTATTATTACATTTTTATAATATATATATATATATACTGTGTATAAAATTTTTGACAACATTGATAGAGGTAATGGAACTGATGACTACACAACACCCTAGAGCAAAACCTGTTAAGAAGTATTAAATAAAGTAAAATTAAAAAAAAAATAATCTTCCAAAATGAGACTGGATAAGAGAGAAGATATTATAAAGACCATTAACGAAAGAAACACTTTATAGCACAAGTACAATATGAAACCTAATGATAGCGAACTTAAAGAGATGTATATGAAAGTAAGAAAAAACCGTAGCACAATCCATTCGACGAACAAAATCTTTATACTACTACAAACTTCACAGATTCCCATAATAAGCTAAACAAATTATGGTCACTAATTAAAGATCTTTGCTACAATGTTAAAAATGAAACTTCTAAGATTGCCAAGCTACAAACAAATACAGAAACGACAACTGATACGCAAAAAATATGCGAATACCTCAAATGATTTTTTTTCATCTATTGGTGAGACCTTAGCCAAAGCGATATCTACTATTGTTCTGTGCTAAAAGTGAATGTGCGAGAATTATCGGAACTCATGCCAACAACTTTACACTTTTTACAAACATTACACAGCCACGGGTATATATGGTATCTGTACTGAAATCATCATATGTGCACATTGAAAATCTTACTAGGTGTATAAACATGTGTATTAAAATTAGGTAAATTCCCTAATAATCTAAAACGCGCTAAAGTTATTTCAATATATAAATCTGGAACTAAATCAAATGTCGCAAATTATCAGCCAATATCTGTTCTACCAGTCATATCAAAAAAATTTTCAAATATTTTAAACAATCATCTTGAAAAGTTCTTAAATACAAGCGAAATCCTTTCTAATAGTCAATATGGCTTTAGATCAAAATCTAATACATTAGCTGCCACAATAGATCTTGTAATTAAAATAAAACTTAATATAGATAAAAAATCCATAGCTTCTGGAGTATTTACAGACGTAGAAAAAGCTTTTGATACCATAAGTCCTGAAATTCTTTTGACAAAACTAAGCGAAATAGGTGTAAATGCTTTCAGCTCACAACATGTTTAAGTCCTATCTTTCAAATCGTAGTAGATAATAAAAATCGGCCATCACCAGAGTCAGCCAATTCAATTACGGCGTCCCACAGGGATCAATACTAGGGCCTCTGTTATTCCTAATCTATATTAATGGCATATACTAGCCAAGCCTTAAACGTAACCATGCTGATGATACTTGTTTATTTTACTTTTAAATAACGGTGTTAAAATCGAATTATAAATAACGGTTGATCGAAAAACTCAAAATATATGATAATAATAATATGAGAATATATAAACATAAAACATTCAAACATCACAACATTCAACAAACAACAAACGATTTTCGGATTTTATCGCGTTTTTAATTAGTTTTTACAAACTATTTTTATTTCCCGACGTTTCGGATGCTTTACAGCAACCGTGGTCACGGAAAAAACTAATTAAAAACGCGATAAAATCCGAAAATCATTTTATTTTAAATGTGCAGTATTCGCGTAAATACAAGAAATCATTATCACTTATATAATTTTGTGTAATTGAGTATATTTAAATATAAAATATATGCTGAGTTGAAACCGATCTATGACGACAAGAGCTTACATATTTTCATGTCAATTTTGTTTTTGTTGCTATTTCAAATTTGAGTGTTTTCTTTTTGTTCAGGCCGGCAAAGAAATCGATCTATCGGAGATCGGGCCCCGCTTCCAAATGAAGCTGTACGAGATCAGGCTGGGCACGCTGGAGGCTCTGGACGCGGCCGACACGGAGTGGGCGCTCCGCCCCTACATGAACACGGCCGCCAAGCGCCGCTTCCTCAGCGACGAGGACGGCTGGCGGGAAGAATAAAATGTTTTTTTTTTGTTGCGTGTGTTTTTATTTTAACGTAAACCCTTGCCACTGATAATTTCTCCGTACCACATGGCGAGTTGAAAGGGCTCAATTGTTTCGACATTTGTCTACTCCAGTATTGGTATTGGCGGGAAGATTTTTTTTTTATATATTTTCAATGTACTTTCAAATCTGGTTATGAAGAAGCGGCAATAGTTTAGCGATTTAGAGGGCGGACTGGGACACATGATGTTGCAGGTTCGGGCCCGCCATTCGACTATTGTCGTGAACTACTCCGTATAAGTTTTGCAGCTTAGTTGGAGTGGTTAACAGGTATACTAGTAATGTAATTTGGAATTGCTAGTATTTACAAAAAAATTTACATCAAAGACACGAGTATACGCACTTATATTCATCATAACAATATTTGCCTCTAGCGGGATTCGAATCAACCTTTAAACCTTAAAGGCATTGACAAAAAACTAGGTTGTGAGGTCTCGTCGTCTACGCATTAAATATAAGAATATATTAAGCTTTCGTAAATTCCCAATCGCTTTAATAAAATATAAGACCATCGTACTAACTGTAATCAAAATGTAAAAATTAATCAAAAGGGAGTTAAAACAAATAATAAAAGCAAAACCCAACAAAAGTGAAACTTCACTATCAAATACCACCGACAATATAAAATAATATGTATTCAATCTCATCCTATGCATTTGTATAGGAGAGAATGAGATAGAATACATGACATGATAGAAACAAACATACAACATATTTATATGTTTAACAAACATATTTATATGTTTGTTTCTTTTTCGTTACGCATTTTCGTTTCATTGAGTTTCAATTAGTAACGATTCTAAAGAAGTACTTCAAAAACGTGAACATTCCACACGCAGTAGAAGTGTAATATTAATGAAAGAGGATAGTGGTTCATAATCTGAGAAACGAGATAATTCAAAGAGAGAAAGAGAAATAGTATCTATGTAGATTGTAAAGGAATTGTATCCGCGACTGGTCGTGGCCGCTTGTGATATTAGGGACGGTTTTTTTCCCACTCAACGGTTAGGTCTGACCATTAAATGTGTAAATGCAGCCAGCGTTCTTGGTACCACGTCATGAGGAGTAGGGCTCTACGATTATTGTAGTTAGAAAGTATTGTAAATGTAAACGTCATTTTGTTTCTGTAAATAAATCATTGAAGAAAAGAGAAGTAATTATACTTCTCTTTTCGTACATTGTACATAATAAAGACATGCCCTCAATGACAGAGCTCGCCATTGCGTATCACCCGATCGGGCAGTCGACGAGTTGCTCAACTCGTCCGTGATTAGTATTCCGCAGTGTTGCCAACCCGAAATTCGTCAAGGCTATTACAAGTTGGTGATTCCAAAAAAAAAAAAATATTTGAACAATAAACGGAATTCACCCAATTCCCAATACAGGGGTAGATAAAGGTCTAGTCTAGACAATTAAGACCCTGCGACCCACGTTCCACCGAAGATATTTTCGGGAAAACGTGACAGGTGGTGAGCCGGGCTCACCACCTGCTAACGATGGAATTCGTACGTAAGTTTTTGAAAACCCATTGGTACGAGCCTGCCACCTGGGGATAGAACTTGGGTCTCTTGACTCGGACTCCCTATATATATTTATTATCATTTTCCATATTTCTTTTTATCGATTATATGTTATTCGATTCATAATTCGGAATTCTGTTACTTGTTTTTTATGTTTAATTTTAATATTGTCAGACATGCCTGTACCAGAATTTCTGCAAGAACCACTTACACTATACGAAATCGCCGAACAGTATTGGGACCTCAAAGCGTACCCTACGCAATATGTTTTCTCTCTTCTTGCGTTAGTTTCTGAGGATAAATTGGAAAGAGAGAAATGTATAGAGCTCAGTTCAGCTGAGGGACAAGAAGACTGGTTGAATTATTGCAGACGCCCGCGTAGAACAATACTAGAAGTAAGTTATAAAGACGACAATAATATTTATGAACTTACTTACTGAACTTATTTACTGACTACCACTGAAATTGTAAAATCCTTCTTAAATAAAAGGATTTTCGAATTTTATCGCGTTTTTTATTAGTTTTTACTTCCCTACGTTTCCGATGCTTTGCAGCATCCGTGGTAACGGAGGGATTTGAAACGTCGGGAAGTGAAAATAGTTTCTTAAAAACTAATAAAAGACGCGATAAAATCAGAAAATAGTTTCATTTAAGATGCGTAGCATTCGCGTAAATACAAGAAATTGTAAAGTCCTTTTCCAAAACCAAATAAAGAATTCTAATATCATACCAGGTCCTCCATGACTTCCACAAATCGACTTCGAAGTTAACAATCGAGATACTGTTCGAATTGTTCTCCACGATAAAGCCGCGTTCCTTCTCCATCGCGAGCAGTGCCATTCCCACTGCTGGGCTGGCGCTGGACCTCCTAGTGGCCGTCGTCAATTATAACACGAAACTTAAGAAACCGCGCCTGGGATTGGCCTCGAATTGGCTGAAGGGCTTGAGTGTCGGTGACGATGTCTACGGATGGATTAAGAAGGGCACTTTTAAGTTTCCTATCGACGAGGTGAGATGGTTACTTCTTCTTCATTATAGCCTATCCAGAACATAGATGGCGACGGGCTGTCACGTTGTCCCGAAAATATCTTCGGTGGAAAGTGGGTCAAATGGACTTAATTGTCTAGACTAGACCTCTGTCTACCCCTGTATTGGGAATTGTGTGAAGTTATTATATTATATATAAAAACATAGATACTGTATGAAACCATTACTACTAGGCATGCGAATGGCTCGGCTCAACCGGAGTTAAAATTCACGCCAATTCCAATGCTGTGGTGGACAGAGGTCTGGAACAATTAAGTAATACGATATTCTTACACTAAAGAATTTTTTTGGTACAACGTGGCAGGTGGTGAGCTAGTCGCCATCTTTATGTCCATGCCAACGATTAACCGTATTTGAAATACCCCATTGGTACGAACCTATCTGAGGATCGAACTCTGAACTCACGACTCTAATTCCGATCACCTAACCACTCGTCTATTGTGATTCGACCAAAGCTGGCTCACGGCATCGCAGATTACCGGCATAAAGTAGAACATCTTGTGCTTTTGTGAGTGAAGTATCCGGAGGCTCGGTATCTCTATCCATCTTCTTCTCTACAGGTCTATCAAGAGTCTACTACTGAATATAGACCTTCCCCTACAATTTGCCACAAAAAACGGTCCTCGGACACCTATATACATCGCCTCCCCGCAGCATTTAGCAAGTAGTTTTGTGGTGCGTTTGCCTAAACAAGGTTGCCACTAGAGAACCAATTTTTTCCCAACGGTTATCAGAACGTGGTCGGACCATTGTCACTTCAGCGCGCTAATCGTATATTGCGACGTCATAACACTGTTAAGACGTCAATGAGTGACTATGATTCAGTTCCTGGAGCCAGTGTTATTAAATTTTTTGAAAGTATATTTAATTTACTTTCCGTGGATTGTAAGAGGCGACTAAGAAAAGTCTTGAAAATGTAGTTGATTACGGACAGATGACTGGAAACCTTCTTGAAAAATACCAGACCAAAATTCAACAGGCCGATGACGGGCAAAGGACTCTAAAGTGCAATGAATATGATACTACGATCGCCAATGCGTCGACCGCTTGGCGATTATGTCTAACCTTTCCGTACGACATCTCTGTCGACCAACTATCCAACTATCTACAGTGGACTTTTACAGGCCGTTATGATGTTAATGATTGAGTATCGTATTTAAAAAACCACGAATATGTTACCGATATCTCTGTTTGTAAGCAATAGGAGTTAGTTCTGTTTGATTTTCCAGAACATTCCTCACATCCTCATTGGTCCTGGGACCGGGTTGGCGCCATTCCGAAGTCTCCTCCAGGAGAGAATTGCACAGAATGTAGCGTCGATGCGCACCTTCCATTTATTCTTCGGTTGTCGATACGCGAACAAGGATTTTCATTGCAAGGTAGAATTGGAGAAGATGGTGAAAGATGAAAAGCTTACGTTATATTGCGCTTTCTCGCGTGACCAGGAAAATAAGATGTAAGTATGTTGGTGCAAAGAGGAATATACCCATTCTTTCTTCACTACCTAGCCTTATTAGTTTGCGACATGTACAATTTGTATCATTTGCTGCTGAAACGTTAAGGCGGCGACAGGTGTCAGGTTCACCACCAGTCACGTTGTATGATAGAGCGTTCCGGGTTTTCAAAAGGAATCAACTACATTGGCATGCGTACATAGATGTATGTATTCACGTATTACCAATACTGGAGTAGTTCTAAACTATTAAGTCTATCGAACTGGGCGCTCTTGACTCGAATTCCGATCATCCAATCACTCGACATTTGACCATTCATCAATAGATTATTCGTGATATCGTACAGGGTCTCAAGGAATAAATCTAAAACAGAAATAAGCGAAGCTATATAGACGAACAAGTACTAAATTCTTCTTCGACTGATATGTGGAAGTATTTAAGTTTATAACACTTGGGTATGGTCAACAACACCAAATGATTTAACATTTGAAATGTAGATTGAAAGTGCTACTCTATCCTTTTGACTCCATTCCATTTTTTTAAATCTAGATACGTGCAACACAAAATATCCGAACACAAGAACGAACTGTGGAATCTTGTGAAGCAAGATGGCGCTTACATATTTATATCGGGCAACGCCAAGAACATGCCGGACAACGTGCGGGAGGCGTTCGTGGAAGATGTTTTCAGTGGCGTCGGTGGGTTGCCTCTAGAACATTCCACGGACCTACTGCGTCAAATGGAACGGACAGGGAGGTTACAAGTGGAGACTTGGTGATATTTTTCGCGAGCGCTAAGCCTTTTAGTTTTTTCAAAGGCGTTGTATTTGTTAATTATACACAATTTTTTTACATTACTAAATATATTTAAGTTTTGTTTTTATTTTACCTACTTGACGAGATAATTTCATATCAAATACGAGAATGAACACAAGTATTATGTAAGCAACAAATTATATAATAGTCAATGTGTATATAAATAGGTAATGGTAAAAAGTGCAGGTTGTGATTTATTTTAATATATTAGTGGCAATTTTATGTTATTTAATTAGTAAGATTAAATAAAATTACAACATCTGAATATTTTAATTCATCCTCTTTTCTTTGTCTCGACGGCATAACGGCCTATTGAAGTCCATTACAGGACATGGCCTCGCTTATAGAGGAGGGTTGGCTTTAATCGCCACGTTTGGCAAGCGGATTGATGATCGCAATACCAGACACCCTTTTTTTCCATATTTATTTAGGGGCTTTTATCCTTTTTGAATAAGCCAGCCACGTGACATTCAGTTTTTATTAATGAATGTGGATTCCAAACTTTATGTCAGGGTATGATGCCTGATATAAAGGTTTAAATCAACATTCATTAATTAAAACTGAATGTCACGATCGAGAGATTGAGTCATATTAATGACATAATTGAGTCACATTAATGATATATGGTCATGCAGCATTAGCTGCATGACCATATCGCCTGAACTCCTTCAACGTTCCCTCTACTTATGTTATGTGTTTGCATTAATGATTCTCTCTCTCTCTCTCTCTCTCTCTCTCTCTCATGTTTTACACATTCCACAAGTATGTGTTGTTCATCTTCCACTAAACCACATATGTCACAATTGGGAGAACTGATTTTCCTCATCAGGTAAGCAAATTTATTTGAAGGAAGTGTCCCGAACGTAAACTATTCGCCGTTACAATAAATGGCCTACTCATTTTGGTTTCTATAAACCAAGAAAGCCGAGGAGGCTGTCTTAATTGTCACCCAAACCAGACACCCTGCACCACTGACGCTGCTGTGGTATTTTCCGAGATGGCTACCCTGCCATCTCATCTTACGGAGCCAAGGACACACTGAAGGCTTTCTCTTAGTCACCACTTACATCACCCCCGGGAGAATGGGTGTGGAAAATTATTACGGCACAACCTCACGGCCGGCAATGTACACGTATTAAAAATTGTATCTTTTTTCATAAAGTATGGTATGAGGACTGAAGTATGTGTGAAGTCTGTTCGTTCTTGAGAGTTGTACCTTTATTCATTTATTCTATGTGGCTATCGATGAGTATTTGTAATAAAGTTGTAACGCTTGATACAAACCAACTCAAATCAATCAGACATTCCCAATACATGGTTAGACAGAGGTCTAGACAATTAAGTCGTTTCGACCCACTTTCCACCAAAGACATTTTTGGGACAACGTGACAGGCGAGCTTGTCGCCGTCCATTATGTCCAAGCCAACAATATAAATCGTACGTAAATTTTGAAAAACTCATAGGTACGAGTGCCCTGGGGATCGACTTCCGATCACACTACCACTCGGTTATCGTGACAGTTTTGCTAGTAAGTAAATATAGGTTAAATACTAATTAAATATATGTGTATAAGAGAGACTCTTATCTTCTATTAGTTGGTATGTAAATAGAAATCAAATTTTATTGAAATTCTTACTTGTAAAATTTAATTAATTTTGTTTAATATAATATGGTGTTGGGCACATTGAAACGTTACGGGGTGTCTCCTTAGTATAATTTGTTTACTAAATCTGTTCAACTTATTCGTTGGGAAACATAAAACCATTCGAAGTCGAAAAAAAAAACAATTTCTTAACCAATCTATAACGCCTTTAGAATATAGATGCCTTTAGAAGGGTATCTTGACACAGCAGCACAATAAGTGGTCACCGCAGCAATAAATACATTTCAATTTGAATAGAAATGAAACACAGAACTACTTACACAAAAACATACACATCGATATGTTTTTGTGTAAGCGGTACGGGCTATGTATGGGTCAAACAGGCAGCCCCATAGAACCCTGGGACATACCGAGGGTTCAAATGAAACACAGAAATAGTGTGAACGTTTTATTCAAAGCCCCATGGAGCCCTATGGAGGTACACGGAGATATACGGAGGGTTCGAATGAAACACAGCGTCAGGCGGCCGGCAGCCCCCACAGCTTGAGGTTGCCGGCGTCGCGCTTGCGGTCGGGCGGCTCCTTGTCCTCGCAGGCGAAGGCCAGCAGGTAGCGCGCCGGGTGCCACGCCACCGTGAACGTGGCCGCCGCCACCGGGACCTCCGCCACCTTCGCGCCTGCGCAGTCGGCGCGGTTACTGTCACCCTTACCCACCGCGGCGCGTAAGGGTGACAGCAATCGGTGTACAATAATATTTACATACATAGCGCTATAGTCTCGTAAGGGGTACAGCATTTAGCTGAGTATGGTCTATTTGCCATGTAGGCCACACAGCACACCACCTTAGGACTGATCGAACCGTGTGAGTTTCACAACAGTTGCCTTCGATTGTCTTTTATTTCTATTTTTGTTGATTTTCATAAAACATACACACTCAAGATGTTCATACTGTTTGGTCACGGTGTGGGGAATGCGTGCAAAAAATTTTCCTTTCTTTCTTTCTTTACATACATTTCATAACGGCCTGTTCAAGTCCACTGCAGGACATAGAGCTCTCCCATAGGGAGTATTCGCCATAATCGCCACGCATGGCTAGCAGATTGGCGATCGCAGTATCATCGATATGATTAATTTGGTGCGATATATCGGTTGCCACAACGATATTCAAGGCTGTTTCTGTTAATCGCCTCTCAAGACACCCACTGGAAGAAAGCGAGTGGCAACATTCTCACTTCGTTACCCCACGGCACTCACCAGTCTCAGTATCACCGATGTCTATGACGTGGTCCTCACTGGCGGAGGCCAGCAGTCTGCCGTCGAAACTGAATGACAGGGTCCGGACTGGCCACTCCAATCTGGAATATTCAAATAAATTAATACATAGACAGGGACTACATCACACACATTACTCGGATCTCGACGTAAGTACCTAAAGCAAACGCGTGTTATAAAATCAGAAACAACTACGATGCCACAAACACACAGATCCGTGGCAATGTAGGAAAAATGCTTTTCTACATTGACCCGTCCGGGAATCAAATCCGGAACCGCAGGACGCGCTGGCAGGCTAGCTCGCGCACTCACCTGGAGAACACGCGCAGACAGGCCAGCTCACACACTCACCTGGAGAACACGCGCACTCACCTACAGAACACGCGCACTCACCTGGAGAACACGCGCACTCACCGGGAGAACACGCGCACTCACCTGGAGAACACGCGCAGACAGGCCAGCTCGCACACTCACCTGGAGAACACGCGCACTCACCGGGAGAACACTCGCACTCACCTGGAGAACACGCGCACTCACCAGGAGAACACGCGCACTCACCGGGAGAACACGCGCACTCACCTGGAGAACACGCGCACTCACCAGGAGAACACGCGCACTCACCGGGAGAACACGCGCACTCACCTGGAGAACACGTTAGTCTCGACCAACCTTTTAATATTAATTTTCGCGCTATATATTTTCTTCAACATTCGGTCTTCACTCATTCGCTTAACATGCCCAAATCTTCGAAGGACGCCCATATCAATTTCTGTGATAAGGTCATCTTTCAAACCTCATATTGTGAATCTTCCTTTTGTATTCGATCCGCCAAGGTGACGCCCCAAATTTTACGAAGAGATCGCATCTCCACTGCATTCAACTTGCTTCTTCTGGCATACCCAGGTTTTTCTGCCATATAACAAAGTCGGTGACAGCACTGCGTTATGCATTGCAATATAAATTTAACAGGCGTAGTGAAATTGGTGAAAACATTTCAACATTTCACTATGCCGATCTCTAACTAATGCAGTCAGGGCACCATTGACTTTTATCCCAGCAGTGACACACCTGTCCACATCTATATCACATCTTCCATCCCGGCTAAACGCACTCCCCAAGTATACAATTTCATTCACCTGTTCAATACATTCCCGATTTACCCACATTTTACACTTCATTCTCTCTTCGGCCATTTCAAATACCGGAACCTTTGCCTTACACAACACATCACTGTCTATCACATCACACATTTTTTATGTAAAAACCTCTTTACTATGTAGTATTTTTAACAAGCCATCATTTACCTGGATAAAAAAATTTGGTTAGTTTAAACACACAGGCAATCCTATACATATTTGCCAGATTTCAAATTCAATAAAAATTGTACTTTCTCTTCTTCCTGCCCTTATCCCATGCTATGTGGGGTCGGCACAACATGTTTTCTTCTTCCACTCTCCTCTATTTCCCGTCATCTCAATACTCACTCCTTTCTTTCTCATATCTTCTTTCACACAATTCATCCATCGTTTTTTTGGTCTCCCCATAGCTCTACGTCCATCCACATTCATCTCTAACAGTCTTTTGTATATAGTACATTCTTCCCTCCTCATTACATGCCCGAACCATGCTAACCTACCACTCTTCATTTTCTCTGTCACTGGTGCTACTTTCAAGCTTCGCCTTATATACTCATTCTTTATGCGATCTTTTCTAGTCACTCCACACATCCATCTCAACATTCTCATCTCTGCAGCATGCACTCTTCTTTCATCCGTCACTTTCGTTGCCCAGCACTCTGATCCGTACAATACCACAGGTCTCACGATCGTTTTGTAAACTTTGCCCTTAAGTTTAAGAGGCATGCGTGGATCGCAAGTAATTTATTTTATTCTTTACGTCCCGGTCGATATTGCCGTCATTTTAGATCACTGACCCAAGGTAATGGAATTCGGAGCAGACTGGTAGGAGAACACCATCCAAGGCAATATGAGAAAAAACTGGATGGACCACAGAACACGCGCACTCACCTGGAGAACACCCGCACTCACCTGCAGAACACGCGCACTCACCTGCAGAACACGCGCACTCACCCGGAGAACACGC
The DNA here is from genome assembly GCA_029286605.1 of Sericinus montela. Classification (NCBI taxonomy): domain Eukaryota; kingdom Metazoa; phylum Arthropoda; class Insecta; order Lepidoptera; family Papilionidae; genus Sericinus; species Sericinus montela. The sequence continues at coordinate 2,610,011 of JAGSMR010000030.1, read as the reverse complement.
GCACTCACCCGGAGAACACGCGCACTCACCGGGAGAACACGCGCAGACAGGCCAGCTCGCGCACGTCCCACAGCGACACGAGCGCGTCGGCCGAGCCGGTGGCGAAGTAGCGGCCGGTGGGGTCGTGCTCGATGCAGATGCACGTGCCCGGGTGCGCCTTCAGCACAGCCGCGGCCTCCAGCGACGGATACCTGCGGTGCGGTTTTGGGAATCAACCCTCAGGAATAAAATCGTCACCACAAATACACAAAAGCGTCTACCCCCAAAGTGTCTCTAACAATCCAACTCCTAGGCGTCAATTCGATTTACTTGAAAGTTGTGACATACAACTATTTCTTTTTTAAAAACCAAATGTGACATAAATATTTAATAAAACATAATTATAGGGCAAATTGCTTTATGTTAAAAATATTGGAATTTTATCTGTAATTATTTACGTAATATTTTATATAAATCTATCATAACTTACGTTAAAATATGAACACAGCCCAATCCATTTGTCAAAAAGAAGAGATCTGAAGTGTTGTTCCAAGAGATTTCATTCACTTCGAAATTGAACTGCTCCTCTGTTACCTTAGGGGACAGAATATAAAAGGTACAAAACAAAAGAATTGTTTAAGTTTAGATTCCCGCCAATAAGTTCCAACAAAATTGTATTTATAAAAGAGACATATGTATATATAAAGAAACAGTGCCTCTCTTTCTTGTCTAGGTGAATAAGGCCTTGAAAATGCAATTGGCAACAGATGGCGGGATAACCATCTCAAGATATATCAGATCAAACTTTAGCAGACCAATAACAGGCCATTGTGTCTACAGTGCAAGCTGTGTGGTATTGATATCACCAATTCCATTCGAAAGTGTGTTGATTATGGCAAACCCTCCAGTAAGTGTGTACTGTGCACTTGAATAAATAAAAAAAAATTGTAAAATGTATATCAAATTTTAATAACTTAAAAAAATAACTTGAAGTGACTTTTAACAATTAAATATTTTAAGATTTTGTTGCAAGTTTTTTCATGATGTAACACCCCGAGGCTCTAAGGCCACAAATTTTATCCCTAAAGCCCCTGCATGGCTTAAGATGGTACTGACAAAGCCTAGTTGCATAAAATTTTATGTATACAAAATTTATTATTATACTAAATTTTACATCAAATTCATACATACCACTTTGTAAGTCCTTGCATCTATAAAAGAAACCAAATCCTCCTTGTTGCCAACAGCTATGGTACTGCCATTAGGTGACCATGCTATGTTTATATTCTCTCCCTTTGTGGATATACTTGCTGCGCATTTGTGTGACCTAACAAGAAATTAAAAAGCTATCATGAAGATTGATAATTAGTAATAACTGAACATATCTTTAACATAAAAAGGGAATTGGGTTTCCTATTATCAAACACTCTGCAGAAAATATGGAACTAGGAGATACCTCTTTTACAAACCATTATTTATAAAAGATAACATTCAAACCATATTAAGTTGGCCAACTTGTGCAGAAGCTAATACTTGAGCTAAGCTGATACTTGATCATTATATACATCATTCTGCCTGCCAAGAGTCTACTGCTGAACATATCTCCCCATTAGTTTGCCAAAGATAAAAATGCTTAGCCACCTTAATGTGTCAATCTCACATGATATTGCCCCTTAATCAAGATGAGGACAGTCATTCTCTTGTTATTGTTGTTATATTTGGATGTATAAGGTTGTCACTGAATAATCTTTCTTCCTCAATCAAAGTTATCAGTTCTGCAAACTATTTGACAGGTCAATTACACTTCAGTTTGCAGATCCTTAGCATTTACATTGACTCTCCTGATCATGATATAGATGTCAATGATCCAGATTTTATCACACAGGGAAACACCAATCAAAGTTTTTTCCATGGTTCACTGAGCAACTTAAAGCTTTATCAAATGGCATGAAAGGCCATATCTTGTATTCATATACATATATATAGTGGGTTTGACAATCAAATCCACTAAATTTATTTTGATCATTTTCTTAAATATTATACGTACTGATAATGGATAGTTACTGTCCGTCAAGCAGATAAAGTTATGACAAGACCAGTTAAAATAATTACCTTGTGTCCCAAATCCTAACAGATTTGTCACCACTAGCTGTGCTAAGGAGGTCGGGGTGCGAGGCATGCCAACATAATTGATCAACTGAACCAGTATGGCCACGAAACGTAAAGTCTAGGACCTACAAAAAAACAGAGTAGAATCAGGTATATAGGTTTTTATTGATAGTACTTTAGTTGAGATTAGTTTACAGCTGTTACCTAAAGTTGTGTATTGCTATGGGATTACAAAAATAATTATACTAGTGATGGGCAGCAGCATCTAAGGTGCAAGGGTTCTAGTACTGCCATAATTTATCTACAGTCTTGCCAAGTGTGTTAATTATGGTAAATATTTCTAATCAGAGGCTTTTTACAGGCCATTATGTAAATAAAAAGAAGTCTTGACTCCAACTTATATACAACAACAAAATATTGCATATCATATTTGGTGAGGATTGTTTTGTGCCCTTTGCTTATATCAATACACATGTTCTTTAATCATATTTCACATGTGTTACATCACATCGTTGAAGTAGATTAGTATTTATGCATTATTATTTACAATCGTAACTAACATTGCTTGGTATCGGTTATAAGTAACACACAAGTATTAATAGTAAACGACCATTGTGTACGTAGTACTATACTGGCAAAACATAACCTTAAAAGTTTTGTTTAACTTCAAAATTGTTGAAAGTACTTACAAGTCTGTTTCTTTCTAAATTAAATATTGCTACGCTTTTATCAAACGATCCCGAGGCAAGTCTTCTCCCGTCACAGGACCAACCAACGGAATGAACTTTCGATGTATGTGCTATATATTCCCGTACCACATTATGAGAAGCAAAATATTTTTGTAACTCAGTTAAATCTTCTATGGGAGTTTGCGCTTGTTTAGAGTCTTTCATATTGTTTTATATTAATTAGGAAATCATTACAAAAAATTGCAACGACCATTCTCAAACAACAAACAATATAGCCACAGACATATAAGATATGCTACTATTCACCAAAGAGTATATACTCACTACGTTACTCACTTTTAAGCACAGAGCATGTATACTCTCTACCGAGAGGTATTAGAGCTTTCATTTCACATACATATTCAATACAATATTGTTAGGAAATGTAATGTAAATACCAATACCAATGTGTTATCGCTTCATCACCGTTATAAAGACTTATTCGAGGGACGCGATGCACGAGCGCGTCGACAAGGAGTTTGATGACACGCTCAGCCCGGCTCAATAATATATTGAGCCGGGTCAATCACTCAAAGTGGGCAACTCTTGTGCTCGTAAACAAGTCAGATGGTAAGTTGTGTATTAGTGCCAAATTTAAAACCACTCTGAATCCCATCTTATTCCAGTAAGATATATAATTTATAAATTTTAACGAGCGCCGAGGTCCTCTCGCACCACAGCCTCCGTCAAAGATCATCACGTCTCCACGATCAGCTGATAGTAACGTTCGATGCAAGTGCGCGGGGGTGGGCGCGGTACTGTCCACGCGGGTGAGGGGCGGGCGCGCCGAGCGGCCAGCATCCTACACGTCGCGCACAATCAGCGACGTCGAAAACCAATATAGTCAGATACAGCGAGAAGCACTAGCAATTTCATCAATATTTGTACAGTCGGAAATTTCTATTGAGAACTAACCATAAACCTCTACTTGCCATCCTTGGACCCAAAGCGGGTATACCATCTATAGCAGCTAGTCGGTTGCAAAGGTGGACAGTGACGCTATCTGAATATATGTTTGACATGGAATGTGACCAATTTAATGAAAATACGGCGGACGCATTTTCAAGATTACCTATACAAGGCACGGTAGCACCACGGATACCAGAACAAACGTATTTGCACTTTGCCGAAGCGTTAATGTTAGACTACCACATTTTACATAAGGAGACGTTAAAACATCGCATATTAAATCGAGTTTATAACTACGTTCTAGACGGTTGGCCGGATAGCGTAACGGTTAAACGTTTACAGCCATATTTTAAACGCCGAAAAGAAATGTATTTGGAATTAGACTGTCTAATGTGGGGATATAGGATAAGTATTCCCGAAAAATGTCAATGGCAGGTATTGCAAGAGTTACATGAAACGCATTTAGGTATGGTTCAGATGCGGCACGGGGCTCGATGAGGCCGTCGAGGCTCAGTGCCGAGCGTGCGAGACGTGTGTGGCGCACGCGGCCGCGCCCCCCGCTCACGTGCAGCGCCCGTGGCCTTAACTAGTTCTCCTGTGGAGGAGGCTGCAAATAGATTTCCCAGGCCCAATATGCCGGAGAAAATTTTATGTTGTCATAGACGCAACTACAAAATGGATAGAGATTTTTAAAATATTTAGTACGACTGCAAAAGTGGTAATTAAAAGTTTACAGCAACTTTTTCTCAGTTCGGATTACCGACGTCGATAGTGTCCAATAACGGCCCGCCCTTCACGAGTGCCGAAATTAAATCGTTTTTAGCAGCGAACGATTTCAACCAAGCGTTCTCAACGCCCCACCACACATCGTGTAACGGCGGAAAACGCGGTTAAAATATGCAAATCAGTTATTAAAAACCATGAGCGAAAAGTTTGACGTAGAATTAGCTTTGCAACGGTTTTTATTATTATATATCGTAATACCGAGCATGGCGAACCATGCTCAGTGTTACGATGAGAGTCTAGCGTGAATACTTCACGGGCGCCTACTAAAAACTAGGTTGGATGCGTTAACCGGATGCGTGAGAAAATCGGCCGTTAGCCCTACCTTTAGAAGTGGTATTTAACCTTTTAACTGCCATGCTGGTTTAGCCTAGCTTGCTAATTAATTATTGTAATAATAATTGATTGGCGATCGAAATAGCAGACCACTTCGCACCACAGGCGCTGCTGCCCATCTTCGGTCTGATTATTTTGGTACGATATTTTTAGATATGGTTATCCGGCCATGTATCGGTTGCCATAATTATACTCAAGACTGTTTCCCTTAGTCGCCTCTTACGACTCCCACGGGAATGAAGGGAGTGGCAATATTCTTACATCGTTACCACACGGTCATATATAGTATATATTCACCATGTTATTGATATAAAATATTTTCTTTGTGGGACATTATATATAAAATTATTATTCATAATATTAAAATAATCTAAAATATTATAAAATTATTATTAAAAACTTGAATAAAAAAATATTTCTTTCAACGTTTATAATATACACTCACTTTTGTCTCGGCGGTGTAGCAAGAGACGACTAAATTGCAATGGCGGAATAACAAGACATAGGTTCCATACTTAATCGTGGGTTTGCCAAAATCATATAGGAAATAAAATAGACTGATCATATTTTTTTTAAATGAACAGAAACGTAATTTATTATCTATAAATTTCTCTCGATACAAAAATAACTAGAAAGAGTCCGTCAATAAGCACTCGTGCATATACGTGCGTTTGCTTGCTCTAGCTAAATAAAATAAATAATTATCTTCACGCCCAATTCCCAATACAGGGGTAGACAGAGGTCTAGTTTAGATAATTAAGTCCTTTCGACCTACCTTCCACCGAAGATATTTTTGGGACGTGACAGGTGGTGAGCCCGTCGCCGTCCCAATGTCCAAGCCAACGATAAATTCGTACATAAATTTTTGAAAACCCATTGGTACAAGCCTGCATCTGGGGATTAAACTCGGGTCTCTTGACTCGAAATTCCGACCACCCAACCACTCGGCTATCGTGACTTTTTGCTGAAATAAGTAAAGGATCATTTCTAAATCATAGCTCATACATGATATTGATTTACTGGAAATTAAAATGAAGAGTTTCTCAGTTCGAAGATCAAACCGATGTGTTAAATTCGTATGATTTTGAATAAAAAAATGTGCCATATACAAACCAAATCGTCAGGAAGAATGTTTATGTATATACTTTACGCTGTAACATTATAATCGATTGTTTCTGGTGACGGCAGCGAACTATATCTCGCTTCGAAACTCCATCCTAGCTCTTAAGAGTCCGCCCTAATACAAAACACATTTAAAAACAACAAAAGTCAGCATATTCCTGTTGTATTATACTTCAAGAGAATCTGCTATCAACACCCGTCATGGGCCTGAATAACGTTGTTCGATTATTTTTGTGATGTTTAACCATCCATCTGTAATTAGCTACGATCTCCGTAGACTAGTGGTATACACATCGGTTTTCATAGTGTCACCAGCTTTGGAGTCCCGGGTTCGATTCCCGGACGGTTCAACCTGTTTTCTGCATTGTCTCGGGTGTGGGTGTTTGTGGTACCTTCGGCGTTTCAGATTCCATAACAAAAGTGCTTTAGCTACTTACTTTGATATCAGAGCAATGTGTGTTCCGTATCCGTCCGTGATACTGTTCGTAAGTATTTAGTAGAAAATTTTCTCTTAGTTGTCTATATCGGCACTAACAGTATGAACGAGGTTGGTTCTTAGTCCGATACCACTAGCATAAAATTGACAAAAATAAATAAAAACCACTATTTATAACCTTTAATTATATAATATCTAAGTTTCGTACAAATATAACCGTGTTATACAACTAACATAAAAATATCACACAAAACAAAGATCCAATTAATAAATAATCACAGTGTTACATCACATCAAATTCTCTTATAAACTAATGAGATACAATACCCATTAACATGATGTATTGAGTGACAATGTTGATCTTAAGCACAAGACATGCACAATACGAAGATCATGTCAAGTCAAAGTCGGACCATTTTCGGGATTTTGAAGAAGATTTCGATTAACAATACATATGCATGCAGCTCGGGACTAGTATAACTTTGGTCCCGATATTCATCAGTGCACTTTTGACAAGATATAAGCAATGAAAGGCAAATAAAACTATTTTAAATGGATAGATTTTTCGATTTTGCAATAATCATTTCCTCCAAATTTTGCATACATTTGTAAAGGCTGTATGTAGAACACCCTAAAATACACGCGCACTCGCTTATTAAAAAATTGAAACTAGCCGGAAACATTCTAGTCAGTTCTATATCAAATTTCTGATGCATATCTAAATTCTTTCCAATGCTCTGAGCACTGTAATGCCTGATCCAATATTGAAACTTTTTCATCTGTACTGGATGTTCTATCAATGGTTCAAGATTTCTTTCATTTTTCTTTTTCTCTTGTTGAAATTTTTGTTCTTCTAGAATATCGAATGTATCTTCATCTGTGTCCGTGAAATCCTCTTCATTTTTGGTTTCATCTTTCGTTTCATTAACAATTTTCCCATAGTTACGAAATTCCTCTATTTTTTGATCAATTATTCTGTCCACATCGGGATCAACTGATACATGGATAATATCATCAATTACATTATGCTTTAACTTAATATACAACTGTCTAGTATCATGCGTTTTTTCATCAAAATTTGGATCGTGTATACTCGCATTTAATTGATCATCTTCTTCATTGGTTATTTCAGTAACAAAGTCAGTATCACAGGTGTTGTTGAAGTCAACTGAATTCACAATTTCTTCTGGAGCATTAGCATTTTGATAGATACTTGTGTTCCCTGCTTCAGAAATAGAAACATTTTCCATTTCATCATTTGGAGGATAATAGTCTTCTGCAGTGGCGTTATATGCATTTTCATGAGTATTATGTAATGTATCAATAACATGTCTAACTTGTTCGGTAACTTTTGTCAACACATCATTTTCTAGGTGCTTGTAATATGCAGCGATCATGTCGTTTAACTTTATTTTTGCTTCGCTAAGCATCGTTTTATTTGTTCTCTTTCTTTTAGGTGTGCTTTCTCCAGCTTCTGAATTTATGTTTTCATTTTGCCGCTTTTTAGCTTTTCTTGGCACATTCTCTTTTGGCATTGGTATTTTATATTTCTCACAAGCCAACGTAATGAGTTCATCAATAATTTTCTTTTTATCAAAATTATCTGGGTCAAATTTGGTAATTTCATGTTCCGATCCATCATAGTTACTGTTATTATAATCGTTAATATAATCATCGTTGCCAAATTCATGCGGCTCTGTAACACTTTTGTTATCTTGAAATAGGTCTTGAAAATGATCATCAAAAATATTAATGTTTTCATTTTCTTCTTCAAAGCACTCCAGTTTTTCATCTAAGACATCATCAATGTCGGCATCCTCTGTTACTGGCGTATTTTCGATGTTAGAATCATAACCATGGTCACTTTCTCTATCGCTTGCTTCGTTTTTTACTTTTGTAATATGGTCTGCCGTTGGAGGATTTGTCTTCAACCAGTTTTTATTTTCACAATTTCTAACAAACACCATAGTTGCATCTCCTTTTCTTGATTCAAAGTTTCTTTTTATTGCAGACTCTACTATTTTATTTGAATCACTAACACCTTCAATAATACTATCAGGATATGTGTCACTGTTCAAGGATTTCAGTTCTGTGGCATATTTTAAGGAATATTGGGTAAAATCTTCACTCAACAATAATCTCAATACATCATCTAAAACATAGTTTAATACAACATCGGTGTAAGTAGACATGGGAGTTAAACTAGCGTGAAATTCGGATTTTGGTATTATGTTAAAATCGATTTTGTTGGGGATTTTATTTAAAATATCCATTGTAACTTCATCCCTTAGCTTAATTGGTCGCTTACTTCTTTCCTCTAATTGTTCCATGAGAACATATTCATTAACCTCTTTATTATGCTGCCTGGCCATTGGTAAATAGTGTTGACATAATACTATTTTTCTAAATTGTAAAAATCTAACCCACTCACGAAATGAAAACAATCTGTCTGTAGGTTCAGAGAACATTCCTAATTTGTGAGATTTAAGATGATTTTCCTCATAGTTGATAATGTCCACCTTATCTGAAATACGTAATTCATAATCGCAATCTAGACCAAAACACATTTTAAGTGCTATCAGAACATATGACATAGCGACAACTTCATAATCTGGTATTCGCACCAAAAACTTTTTAATCATTTTATCCATGTCAAGATAGTCACATGGATAAAAAACCATAAGAGATAAAACTAAGTTTTTAAAATCATTCGGTAGACATAATTCTGTAACATAATTATTAACTATCTTTTTCAAATCAGGAACATTAGGTACACCTAGATCTAAATATTTCATACATGTCATAGCATAAGCTCGAATTGAATGAGAATTATATTCAACTTGGCAGAGCATGAAGCTTTTCCAGTGTGGAATTGAAATAGTGTCAATCTCTTTTGGGACAAATTTGATGCATTTCCAAAAACTCAACCTTCCCTCTTTAATAAACCTGAACAAATGTGAAAGCTGGATATCACTTTTATCTAAATTTAGCGCTATATAAAGTATAGCCAGTAATAACCCTTTTGTGACAATTTTAATATCCTTGGTGAATTTCTCAGGTGTCTTTTCCTTCTTTTTTACTTTCTGTGCTTGTTCTGGCTCAGTATTAACACTGTCAGTTCCATCTTCTGTTATTCTAGAAATACTTAAGGAATCATCACCAATTTTGCTCCTCAATCTGAAATGATGCAAATTTATGATATTAAATAAAAATAGGATTCACAATTTTTTATGGTTTTTATTGAGACAATGATGATAATACCTAATGTTTTTAGTGATCAAAAGTTTTTCCTATAAAACAATTTTTATTTTTCTTCTACGGTTTGAGATTTCTTTATTTCCTTAAGAAGAATTACAGAAATTCACTTACTTAAGGATAAAACAAGTAACTAAATCTTAGTTTTATACATTTTGCGGAACATACGAGAGTGTTTAGGAATATTTATTGATATGTAGGTACATGAGAATAGATACACAAACAAGCAACCATAACAAAAGAATGTTCCCGGTAAGATGGCAGACATGTGGAAACGGCAAACAAATATCCATACTAGAAATGGTATGCAAAACATTATTTTATTTCTATAATATGTTTATTTTGTTTAATTTTTTAATTAGAAGTCACGATAGCCGAGTGGTTGGGTGGTCGGAATTTCGAGTCAAGAGTTCGAGTTCCCGAGTTCGATCCCCATGTGGCAGGCTTGTACCAATGGGTTTTTCAAAAACTTATGTATGAATTACATCGTTAGCTTGGACATAAAGATGGCGACGGGCTTACCACCTGTCACGTTGTCCCGAAAATATCTTCGGAGGAAGGTGGGTCGAAGGGACTTAATTGTCTAGACTAGACCTCTTTCTACGCCTGTTTTGGGAATTGCGTGAAGATATTTATTTATTTTTTTTTTAAGGTTTTAATAATATTGTGAAGTCACGATAGTCGAGTTGTTGGGTGGTCGGAATTTCGAGTCAAGAGTTCGAGTTCCCGAGTTCGATCCCCATGTGGCAGGCTTGTACCAATGGGTTTTTCAAAAACTTATGTATGAATTATATCGTTAGCTTGGACATAAAGATGGCGACGGGCTTACCACCTGTCACGTTGTCCCGAAAATATCTTCGGAGGAAGGTGGTTCGAAGGGACTTAATTGTCTAGACTAGACCTCTTTCTACGCCTGTTTTGGGAATTGCGTGAAGATATTTATTTTTTTTTTTTTTAAGGTTTTAATAATATTGTGAAGTCACGATAGTCGAGTTGTTGGGTGGTCGGAATTTCGAGTACAGAGACCCATGTTCGATCCCCAGGTGGCAGTACCAATGAGTTTTTCAAAAACCTATGTACGAATTTCATCGTTGGCTTGGACATAAAGACGGCGACGGACTCACCACCTGTCACGTTGTCCCGAAAATATCTTCGGTGGAAGGTGGGTCAAAGGTACTTAATTGTCTAGACTTGACCTCTGTCTACCCCTGTATTGGGAATTGCGTGAAGATATTTATTTATATTTATAATAATATTGTATAACAAAAAATATGTTCGATATCTTATATATCAACCACATTTTTATTTATTTATTATTTTTTTACATTTCGTTTTACGATTGTTTATATCCGTTTATACTTTATTTTCCTATGATCTTTATATACATCACATTATAATAATGTAATGGTTTTGCATTTTTAACAACATTAGATAACATACAATACATGTGAACACCTTCGAATTCTATAGTGTTTTTATTCCATTGTTCGTTCTTGGTGATTTAGTCACCAAATTATTGGCATTCCTTAGTTTCATTTTTTGAATATTATGTTTCATAGTGAATATCTTTATTAAGTATTTTATGTATAAACCTATGTAATATTCGTAAGTTTGTTTTATATTCATTATTTTATGTTTCTTCATATAGTGTTTCCGATAATTAAAGTTAAAGTTATTATTAACTAGTTTTGTGTTCTTTGTATTTTTTCTATATTGGGTTTTGTACACTGTACCCCAAATATCTATTGGGTAGTTATTATGAGATTTAACTAAGGAATCATATACTATGTATTTTACTGTTTTTGGTAAACATTTTGCAACACCATGCAACGCCCCTATGAGAGATACTAATTTTGTGTTAATTTTTTCTAGGAGAGGTTTCCAACTAAGACAGATGTCCATAATAAGCCCGATTTTTCTACTCATTAATGTATTATGAATAGTCACAATAGAGGTTCTCGAGTAGCAACCTCCTATAGGCAAACGCAGTATAGGACGACCCCACACAAGATGGAGCGACAACCTAAACAATGTTACTAACTTGGGTCTCTTGAATCGAACTCCGATCCCCCAACCACTCAGCAAAGTCTCTATCTAACTTGCAAGATCTATCTATCTATGTATGTTGCTATCACTAAACTGCCATAACTGTGTATGTGATTTTATTTACTTTTATATAGAACTTACTCCATATCCTCTTTCACTTGGAATTTTTTTATGTAACGTGCCCATATCCAGAGTACTTTCATTTTCACACTGGGCTTTGCACCAAGATTAATCAGCTCGTCTGTCAGACCAGCTAGGATGAAGTTGTATGCATGCCATTTATGCCATTCTCCACTCACTGCAATGAGCAAAAAAAGGTGTTAAAAGAAAATAGACATACCTCATGCTCTATTCAGCTATTATAATTATTTTGTGGCCCATGTATTGTTATATTACAGGAATGGCAACATGTTTTAGAGCATCTATATGTTTGTGACATCAATACTTGAATAGTAGTTGATAAATTGACTTGGACAGAAATTGTATTTCAGATATAAGATATTCTAATTCAGGATATTGTTATTTTAATGAATAAAGAAAAACATATTACATATACTGTAGTTGCCATGGGTATTGGTATAATTCTTAAAAACATAGTGTGAAATGTATGGAAAATCTTTCAAAGATTGCTATGGTAAGTATTGTCTTTCAAGTTATATTCTTTATGTTTCCGTATCTTCCTTTAATAATTTTAATACCAGCCACAGTTAAGTTTGGCTGGAGTTAGCCAGTGGGATATAAAATAAAGTAAGCAGCCAACCATGTGGTAATGGTCTAAGAATATTGCCATTCCCTATCTTCCCATGGGTGTTGAAAGATGCGACTAAGGGAACATTGTTGTGGCAATAGATATATGGCAGGATAACCATCTCTAAAAATAGAGTGAAGATGGGCAGCAGGGTCCGAAATACATCTGATTCAGTGTCTACTACACCTCAGAGTTGGCTTCACCATGAAAAGGATATTGTCCTAAATATATACTGTTCGAACATGGGTGGAAAGGTCAGAACTGTCTAGACCTGAGAAATTTCCAGTATAGAGAATATGATCATGTGAGTAGTTATTAGACAATAGCCAACACAAAATCTTCTGGTTAGAAGCTGGAAGCTTTTCTGTGATCATGGGAAGCAAAAACACTTGATCTATACATCCTCTTCCAGGTCTGAATCCGCATTGTGCCTCCCATAAAAATCTTTCCGATTTCTCTCACATCCTAAGCGTCAAAACCTTCGTGTAAACTTCACTTGCTAAACTGGTCAAGCTACTCGCCCGATAGCACCCACAGTAAAATCCGGATCGCCAATCATCCGAGACATCCCCCGTCCGCCAGCATAAATTGCATAGCAGATGAAAGCTGTCCCAGACGCGCGGCCCGCCATGCTTGATCAGTAAATTCTCAGTAATTCTTCTATGATAAAGTTTAACTTTTAAATGTAAATAAAATACTATCATGAAACAACCTTTTCTCGAAGTTACGAAACATGAAACACATGGAAGATAAAAATAACCTTACTTTCAATTCCATCCTTGACAACGGTAGAAAACTTTTTCGTTCCGACTAGAGCAAGTGTTCCATCAGCCAAATAAGTCTGCTCCACAACTGTTTCACGAACATTCACATCTTGTGTACCACATTCAACGCAATAATAGAAGCCATCTATAAGATTTAAGTCCGTACTACCGCAAACATTACAAGGCTCGTTTTTCATGTTTTACTTTTCCGATTATGGGTTTTCTTATACTCCCCAATTACTAGTTACAAATAATCCACCAGTTTGCTAACTTAAGTACTTTCAGAAAAAACTTTTCATACAAGATAAGATTTTTCATGTTTCAACCTCTGTTTACTACGAGTTCATAGTGACATTACAATTACATTGACATTAACAGGCACATGTTTTAATTGACATATTGACATGAGTGAAGTAAGAGAATTGACCGTTCGAGTGATACTTACATACATATAGTAAACAAGAAAGCCCAGAGCTGTAAAAACCACGACTGCCTGTCGTCTGTTCTTTCGTACTAGGTCGGCCCAATTACTCATAATTTCAAAAGAAAATCTTGTAATTATTTTAGATTTATTAAAGTATTTAAAAAGTTACACACGCTGTAATACTACTCGGAAGCTTTAGATCTTCAAAAAAAATTTATACAAGTTGTGAAAGTATGTAGTGTATGTGTAGTGGCAGTAGTAAAAGTTAGCTTTTTGTTTTTATGTTGTCTGCTGTTATATAAATTTTCTTGAAATGTTTTATTTTATACAATTTTTATAATTAGTCTGAATTCTTAAAAATTGTTAGAATTATCATTTACCGTGTCTGTGATGATACATTTTCTCAGTCTTTTTATCTGTTTTCATTACACTACTTTTCACAGTAAGTGTGCTCACAGTCTGCATTTGTATGAGACGAAAATGATAGTACTGTAATAGTAGAACTAGCCAAATTCGAAGAAATTTACTCTTTTGGTAACATTTACCATAACTTATGTCTTTTTTTTTTCAAAATTAAATGGATGACCGCTTATTTACGCACATCAGAATCTAAGGGTTCTTATCGTTACGAAAAAAGCGATATTAAATGTTACATACAAATTCCAAAAATACATTATACTTTGTACTTGTACTTAATGTACTTTATGCAATGTCGAAGTTACTTTTATAAAGAAACTAGGTGACCTTGTTTTGCCATATAAAAATAGGGGTTGATCGTAGGGTGGTGAATCTATCGATCGAATTCAGGGTTTTATATATTTTTTAATAATATCATAAAAATAATATTTAAAAATAAAAAAATTAGGGTTGAACTACCCTTAACATTTAGGGGGGTGAAAATAGATGTTGTCCTTAGGCCTAACCAATATACACACAAAATTTCATGAGAATCGGTCGAGCCGTTTCGGAGGAGTACGGTAAGTAACATTGTGACAGGGAAATTTTATATAGTAGATTAGAAGATGTATGTGCGGCAGATCAGTAACGTGTTACTGAACTGCCGCTATATTAATAATAATTAGATTGAATGTGTGATTCTTAGTTTAAAATGTGGTATTGCTATAGGAAATATAGTGAACTCCAGGTGGGTTTCAGTTTCAGCTCTTACCAATTTCAAGAAAATACGAAATGATATGGATAGGAAAAAAATTCTTGTTTCATCTGTATTCAATGGAAACAGTGGTAGTTTTCGTAAACCTATTGTGGTAACCGAAAACGAAACATTTGTCATTGATAAAAATCTGATTTGGCTTCAGGCTTTTGAGCTCTATGGATATGGTATTCTGTGACTGTGGTTGAGTCGTGTGGCTGTGCTGTGGTGTGATAGCTAGAATTTCTGTAGAGTATTGCCGTACGTCGTCAATATCCCTATACAAACTCGGGGCGTGTTCTTAACAACTCGATAAATTGAAAGAAACTGACCGGTTTACCTTGCTTGATAAACCTACGAGAATTTGTTTCGCACTCGGCCGTCGTAAAATTGAAATGTGAGCGTTGTTTCGTATAGTCAGTAGTCACACCCTTGTATAATAAATCGTGAACTTGCGTTTCTGCCGTTGCGGCTCTGTTCCGTCGCGTGGAGTGTAATATAGAAGTCAGTGATTTAGCTAATGTTGTGTAGTGTCGAATTCAGTGTGAGATCGCACGTAGTACATTGATGGGCGGCAATCCGTTGAGGGAGAAGGCGGCAGAGAGGCCGCACCGGCGGGCACTTGCTTTCTGGAGGGTCTACATTAAAATCCGTCACACTGGAACTGATGGAATTGGAGAATATAGTAGCGAACACTGTCTACCTAAAAGCGAGAGAGGGTATGTAATTTGAAATTTATATTAGGTTTTAGTTAGGAAAAGTATTAAGATTCTACAATCAAAGCGTGTTACGAGAATGATTTGTAAACAGCAGGTCATTGACCTATAATGTCAGTTTTTTGTTTCCCTCGTTTTATTTTCTTTATAATTTTATAAGTTTGTAAATTTTGAGGCCTACTTTATAGTTTTAATCACAAACAGAATATTTTCGTAACATGAGCACTGAAAATATATATCGGACATTTAATTCATTAAAGACATTATACTATTTTGAAAGATTTGTTTCCTATCACAATTAACTATCAGATATCCAAATTTAGTTATGACTTAATTTTGCCAAAAAAGCTTGACTTTCTATCTGGATGGTCTGTACATCAACTCACTAGAAATGGAAACCCCAAAACGGTTTAAACATACCTTTAGCAACAAGTTTATAACATTTTAATGTGTTCTAAAGTTTTGAATCATGATTTTTTATGGAAATATTTCATAACTGAATTCTTAATGCTATGGTCAAATGGTGATAATTGTTCAAATATAGATGAAAATTACGGCATTGAAGTTCTTTGCAGATTCACATGAAATGCAGTCGCCAATTACAATCAGGTTGAGGTTCAGCTTGGTTCATACACTAATCAAAAAAGATATTCATATATCAAAAAAGAAATCAATATCTTACCTTGGCATTGTATTACAGAGATCATAGCTGTGAAACCGTTTCAAATGTTCTCATTAATGATTTCTTGTATTTACACGAATACTACACATTTTAAATAAAACAATTTTCGGATTTGATTGCTTTTTTAATTAGTTTATACAAACTATTTTTACTTCCCGATGTCATGATGCTTTCAGCTTCCATGGTCACAGTGGGACTGTCATTAATAACAAAAAAGTCCAGCATGTCATGTCATACATGCTTTTAAAATCAATAAAAATGCAATATAAATCAAAACCTGGTAAAATTGACAAAAAATTGTGGTGGTTACCACAATAACAGGTTTTGATTTATATTACCTTTACAGTTATTTAATTTACATGGTGTTTATTCACATATACCATTATTTCACCACCATAAAATAAGGTTATAAATAATGGAGATTTGATCTCTTTGTAAAATGTGTGGCATTACCTTGTAATATGGCAAGTTGAAACAATGATCTTATCACTGAAATGGATAAGGGTGTGCTTTGATTGTTTGGGCACATTAAGCAAATGAATCATAACAAAATATAGCACAAAAGTTAACATTAAAAGTTGTTGAAATAGGTAGAGACTAACTTTTGAAGACCATGTGCGCAAATTGCTTGAAGAGGGGAGGGTCAAGAGTACTGAGATACCTAGATGTGCATATATGAAGAAAATAGTAAATTTAAAAAGAAGCTAAAGATAGTGACACTTGGTGGTTAGTTACCTCTGGCTACCTCTTTGGGGAGAATGCATGAAAATATTTTTATTTATTTTTTATATATTCTTTATTATACACCACAATTTAAGATAAAAATAAAATAGTACAAAATTTGGTCTTATTATTGAAAAGTAATTTCTTCAAGAAAACCTTGGTATATTGGCAGATATAAAAATAATAAAGAAAGAAAGAGAAGAATAAAGAAAGAGGGTGGTGTACCATATTTATTAAAATGAAATGACTATAAAGATAGAAGCCATAATGAAAAGAATTGTCAGGAATAAAGAAAGAAACAGATTGGTAGAAATCAAGAGGATATAAAATAATAATAATAAAAAAAGGTGCAGTGATTTAGTTGCAATGACCTGTGTCATTGTAGACAGGAGCTTGTTTATTTATTAGTTTGTTTAGAAAGCTAAGTAATAATTAGTTAAACATTATAAATAACTTGTAGGTAGTGTATCAAACATACAATGCGTAAATAATAATTGTTGTGGGATATTAAATTTTATGTATTGTCTCTTCACATTTACTGCCGCAGTTTATTACCATTTTTATTTACATTGGCTGGGTTGTAAGTCTGTTTGATTTGAGATTATAACAAGATTTACTTACATGTGGATATTGAATAACTTTAAATATTTAAATTATGAATTAATTAGGTACATTTTTTTATAGGATAAGCTGTGACTAGACTAGAATTTGCTGAAGGTGAAATTTTTGTAGAGATTTTCTTTGGAAATATAATTCATTAATCTTTAACTAGTTGAAATATTATATTTTTTCTATTATACATTATAAAAGTATTTTTACATCTATTTACAATAAAAGGCAGAACAAACATTTCTGTTGGTCATTTAAAAAATAATTAAAATTGGTATTTTAAACATAATAGAGTGCACCCAAATGGTTTAATAGTTGACTACTTATGATATCCAGTTATGAAATTGCCTTATAATAAATAAATAAATAAATATCTTCACGCAATTCCCAATACAGGGGTAGACAGAGGTCTAGTCTAGACAATTAAGTCCCTTCGACCCACCTTCCACTGAAGATATTTTCGGGACAACGTGACAGGTGGTGAGCCCGTCGCCGCCTTTATGTCCAAGCCAACGATATAATTCGTACATAAGTTTTTTTTTTTTGAAAAAACTCATTGGTACGAGTCTGCCACCTGGGGATTGAACTCGGGTCTCTCGACTCGAAATTCCGAGCACCCAACCACTCGGCTATTGTGACTTTATGAAATTGCCTAATGTGATAATACAGGTCAACTATCCTGATATAACTTATCAGCATAGTTTTAATTTTTAGTTTTGCATAAAAATAAAAACTTTAAATTATGTCATTTTTATGTAAATAATTTGTTTCATTAAAAATTGATGAGCAACCCAAAGCCAGTAAAATAGTGCGCTATAGAATTCAGTTATATAACAGTTCAATTTAATGTTTTGCATTTATTAAATTTTTATATTTAAAACTTTTACACGAAAAAAAGTCACGATAGACCAGTGGTTGGGAGGTCAGAATTTTGAGTCAAGAGACCCGAGTTCGATTCTCAGGTGGCGGGCTCGTACCAATGGGTTTTTCGAAAACCTATGTACGAATAACATCGTTGGCTTGTACATAAAGACGGCGACGGGCTCACCATCTGTCACGTTGTCCCGAAAATATCTTCGGTGGAAGGTGGGTCAACGGGACTTAATTGTCTAGACTTGACCTCTGTGTACCCCTGTATTGGGAATTGCGTGAAGATATTTATTTAAATTATATGTCCATTTTTATGGAAATAATTTGTTTTATTAAAACTTGATGACCTCCGCAAAGCCTGTAAAATAGTGCGCTATTTTACAGGCTTTGTCAGTTATATAACAATTCAATATAATGCAAAACGTTTATTAATTTTTTTTACACACATGTTTTTCGAAACATCGTAAACTGTATATAGAAGTGTACGGTTTAAAAATATGCCCGTTTTCAGTCTCATGTTAATTTAACAGCCTCGGCAACTGAGTGGGCAAGGCGCCCGGCACTGAGATCTTTGTCTCTCGGGCGCCAGCTGCATTACAATGCATGGGGCAAGGGCATGCGCTAGACGAACGCCGCATACCTAATTTGAAATCGGCCGTAAATCACGTCGCCATGTGGGTATTTAAACGTTTATGTTGATAATGAGGCGATGTTATAACGAATCCGATTTTTAATGTTTTTTCTCTGCTTTTGACTTTACTAGGATACTTTATTGATGAATTTACTACACCCTTTACGTAGGTGTTGTAAGAGACGTCTGAGGGAAAAGCCTGGTCACCGATAGATGATGGGATAGACTCGGGAAATATCACTAAATTTGAGTAGAGCGGTGTGCAGAGCATGATGTCGTGAAGGTTCTAAAATTTTGACTGATAGTAAAGGAGGACTTGGTCGCGTTCGAAATGTTCATAGTCTGACTTCGCCTCCGTTGATACAGGCCTTTCGAAAGATCCAAGCGAAATTGGAGCCACGGTTGCGTTCCGAACGGAGATCCCATCTCCATAACGCTTATGGTGACCACCGTGGGATTTTAGTCGGTGGGAGTCCGTCCTCCATGAGGGTATCCATAATGGATCCCTTTCGTCGACACCCTACCTTTACCCTTCCTATTTTTGGACTTAAAATGCTGAAGGCTAAATAGTTAAACTGTCTCGCCCTTTAACATTCATCGTAATCGAAATCAATTTAATATAATGACAATCAAATCGAATTTCCCATTAGTGTGACGTCTATTGTTAAGGTTGTGTTTCGCTTTACAACTACTATAATTTATAACAAAATCTTACTAATATTGATAAATGTCAAAGTTTGTATTATTCGTTTACTCGACCACATCATAACGGATGTTTTTAAAACGAATACCAGCAATGCCAAATAACATTACCATTCTTCCTGTTAATCAGTAACTAAGCTGCAATGCTTGTGTTTTTTTTATAGAAAAGGGAGGTAAACAAGCAGGTGGCTCACGTGATGGTAAGTGATTACCGCCGCCCATGAACACCCGTAATACCACAGGCACAGCAGATGCGTTGCCGGCCTTAGAGTGCTTTGTCTGGAGTGGTTTACGACAATGGTCGAATGGCGGGCTCGAACCTGTGACGTTATGCAATCGTTTGCAATCCGCAGTACTGCAAGGTAGTGTGTCTTAAATTAACATTATATACTGTACTTATTTTTCCTGTAGGACAGATTGATGGATGACTTTGCTAAACTTGTTTGTGTAACTTGATTGTGATATAATAAATAAAGTAATACATACATGTATATGGACAACAGCACATACATTGCTCTGATACCAAAGTAAGCAGCATAAGCACTTACATTATGGAATCGGAAACAACGTACGTACCACAAACACCCAGATCCCAGAAAATATAAATACATAACAAATACATACATATATACATATATATATATATATATATATATATATATATATATATATATATATATATATATATATATATATATATATATATATATATATATATATATATATATATATATATATATACCACTAGGCTATCGTGTCTATAATAATAATACATATATAGATAGGGACAATATCACAAACATTGCTCCGATCGCAATTTAAGATGCTAAAGCATTTGAAATATGGGGATCAAAAACAACGTAGCCACCACAAACAGCCAGACCCGAGAAAATGTAGAAAAAGTGGTTTTTCCACATTAACTCGACCGGGCATCGAACCCGAGACCTCGAGATGGCGACACGTTGAAAACCGGTGTTTACGCCACTCGTCCTCGGAGGTCGTCAAAAATTTAGAAAAAGCTTTTTCTATATTTACATCTCAATCATGACCTCACAGCTTACGACATCATGAAAAGGTCTGTATCTCGTTCACGGAGGTCGTCAACAAGGTAGGAACGAAGTCGCGGTCAGAATATAGTATCTCATAAAATTTTACGTTAAAGTAACGCCCATAACGATGACTCTGTTACGCTCTAAAATAACCATTATTATTAATAACAGCATTATAAATAACAGTCGAGTAATGCTCGTGATAAACAAACGCGGGATATCGCGTTCACGTGCTTATCTGTTATTATAGTCGGTATATTGTTACAAATCGCACCACCTACGCTCGCAACGATTCGAGACTGTTATTTAATATCGCATGAAACATTTGCCAGGGGTGGACAAACATGAAGTTCTGATTGTAGACAGTAGACAGTTTCTTGACGTAATCCTGTGTTATCTTTTATATATTTAATATTTTATGTACACAGTAAACACAAAGAAGTGGTCATATAATTATAAGGTGAAATTGTAAAAATAAATATATATATATAAAGTATATATAAATAAATATACAAATAAAGTATTGTTCAAAAAAATGTACTAAGGACCAGCTTATTTCTTAAGAAATTTCTTTCAGGAGAACTGTGACTGGAAATTGGTTACAAAATGTAACCAATAATAATATATAAGATAATAAAAATATAATCAAAAATACTATATACAAAGATATATATAGTTATTCTTTAATAAAGTGCCTCAGCTAATACCTCTTTAATATAGTGTATGTGATGTTTTTTTTTATATCTTTATGCGTTTCCCAGTGGTAGCCAGAGGTCTAAAAATTTGGTCCGTTCGACCCGCATTTTCGCCGTAGCTTATTTTGGGACAACGTGACCAGTTGTGAACCAGTCGCCGTCTTTATGTCCCAGCCAACGAAAATAAATACAAATCGTAGGTAAGTTTTGAAAAACTCATTAGTGCGAACTTACCACGTGAGGATCGAACTCGGATATTTTGACTCGAATTCAGATCTGTCAACCACTCGGCTCTCGTGACTTCATACCACATTAATTTAATAATTTAAAAAATGTCTTCTTGAAATTAGAAATGAAACAATATCAGTTCAGTGTACAACTGAGTAGTATTTAGTACATAAATATATAATACTCTTAGTATATTAAATATTTTATCTCGATGGACTGGAGTAAGAGCAGCGATAGACCCGTGGGACACCCCTGATATAAGTGCTAATAGTCTTCCGACAGCCGCTCTGATAACGCAAATGCCGCCTCTTTTATTCGCAAATATTTTTAACCAGAGTACTTGTCAGTATTCGATAATAATTTATTATGTTACACTAGCTAAAACCGGCCATGCTTCTGTCCCAGTTTGATATTGATTAAAAGTGAATTATGTACTCCTATTCTTAGTAAACGGCGACGGGCTCACCATCTGTCACGGTGTCCCAAAAAATGTCTTCGGTGAAAGGTGGGGTCGAAAGGACTTAATTGTGTACTCCAGCATTGGGAACGGTGTGAAGATATATTTAACAAAAACAAATGCTTCCGCTGAATTGCTCCTGTCAAGTTTTCCTCGTGTTTTCATCATTCTTTCCTCTTGCTAACTTCTCTAAAGTGTGAATGGGAGGATAACTTCTCAATAATATTTCCACGAAGTAACACATTTATAATATGTTATGTGGAAACTTTGGTTAATTATACACATTTAATGAGGAAAAATGTAGTAAACCAATAATGAAAATATGTCAATGGAAAATAGCATTGTGTATTTATTTGTTTTGTTTATTGAATTCTAACTTATTTAATTTGACGTTAAATACATACATATATATATATATATATATATATATATATATATATATATATATATGTATATATATATATGTATATATATATATGTATATATATATATATATATATATATATATATATATATATATATATATATATATATATATATATATATATATATATATATATATATAATGGACATTTTAGTTTTTACAACAGTTTTAGTAGTCACGATAGCCACATGGGGTAATGATTACTATGCTATCCTCTCACTCTGCGCAGACATCACGCCTTCGTTGATACAATATTACTAGAACTGTTGACGGTTTTTTTATATTCTCAATTTCTTGAAAGTCACGATAGCCGAGTGGTTGGGTGGTCGGAATTTCGAGTCAATAGACCCGAGTTCGATCCCCAATTGGTAGGCTCGTACCAATGGGTTTTTCAAAAACTTATGTACGAATATCGTTGGCTTGGACATAAAGGCGGCGACGGGCTCACCACCTGTCACGTTGTCCCAAAAATATCTTCGGTGAAAGGTGGGTCGAAGGGACTTAATTGTCTAGACTCGGCCTCTGTCTACCCCTGTGTTGGGAATTGCGTGAAGATAATTTTTTTATATTTAATTTCTTGCAGCAAGTTGTCAAACCAAAGTTACATGGCTGCACCTCACTACACTGCCTCAAGTTTAAGAAAAACTGTATAGGAGCTGTTACTACAGACTGAGTACTTCTAAAAAAAATCTAAAAATAACGATCGTCGAAAGAAGGGGATACCTGCGGAGTTTTCTACGCCAATTTCTTTTCTGATAAATTCTTTTCTTTTTCTTTTCTTTATTTTCCATCGTTGGATTGGTGATTCTTTGCCAATGTCAAGGTTGGGGAATACAAGGGACTAACTAACGTCTTTGGTTAAGTGTGCTGACTGCAAGAGGATGCCCATTGGCCCGTTGATAGCACTAGAAAAAAAGGGGGAAAACATATAAAAGTTAATATTGTTATTATTGTTTATATATTAAAGAAATAAGGAATTACTTTTAACAGACTCACATACACACAAACATTACATGTAAACCTTTTGGTTATAGGTGCTAATATTTCTGTTAAATACTATCGATAAACAAATATCACGCCGTATTCTTGTCAGCATTAAAAACGCGCAAAATCCTCAAACCTAATACCAACAGATTGGAGTAAAGTGACAATGAGAGGAAAAAAAGAATCATTTACTAACGAGCTTTGACACCCAGTATTGTAATTGGCTTGTATCGCGTATACGGCGCACCGATATGTTATTTATGTACGCGCGACCGATACGGCGGGTCTCAATTAGCTCCGTTTATGGAGACGCCATGCCCGCGGATTATTTATTGCATCTAGCGCTCGCTTAAAGTCACTTTTGGAAAGAGCGTTATGTTTTAGAAAACGCTTAACACACGATATGTATCTTGACTGATGTCGGCATGTGATATTTTAATGGGTTGACAAGGGGCGAGGTTCGAATTTGGTTATGTGCTTTTAAATGATTATTTAATATGTTCACGCCATTCGTCGATCGAAGTCGTTTCGACCCACCTTCCACCGAAGATATTTTTGGGAAAAACGTGACAGGTGGTGAGCCCGTCGCCGTGCTTTTAAGTGATATTATAGAAAGACACGAATGTGGCGACGCTTAGTCGAATGATCATCAGCATAAACAGTAGAGTTTATTATCGTTATATACTATATTTTGAAAGTACATTTTTTGCCTTACTGTTTCGTCATGAGAATATACCACACCACCCTATTTGTCTCGAGTGGTTGGGCTATCGGAACTCGAGTCAAGGGAGACACAATCCCGAGTGCAATCCCCAGGTGGTAGGCTTGTTTCAATAAGTCTGTTCAAAACTTTTTGTACGATTTATTCCATTGGCTTGGATATAGACGGCGACAGGCTCAAAGCCTGTCACGTTGTGCCGAAAATATCTTCGGTGGAAGGTGGAACGAAACAATTGTCTTTGTCTCTATGTCTGTGGGTGTCTTAAAAAGTAGACCGACCTTTAGATATGGCAAAAGATACCGACTTAAAAACCATAAAACTCTGGACCAAAACGAAGCAGACCGGGGACGGTCATGAGAAGCTGGGATGCCAAGAGGATTGTGTCGAATCGAGGAGGTGTTGACGTAATCGAGGGAAGCAAGGAGATGTATGTTCTGCAGTAGACTGACATTCAGTAAGAGAGGAAGTTGGTATATTGGTAGCCAGAAATAATTAACTTTTCTAATAGTATATGTTAGTTGTTAATGATCGCCAATTAGCCAAATAATTTAGTCACCCACTTTTCATAAAATAAAATAAATAAATATCATCACGCAATTCCCAATACAGTGGTAGAGCCACGCATCAGCTCTTGTTGTTGCATGAATGGGCCGGCTCGACCGGGGAAGTACCATGACCTCACAGAATGCCGGCGTGAAGTAGAAGTCTAATAAACTTCTGCGTTTCGTCTGGTGAGTGCAGGTAACCGGAGGCCCACACACCCCCCTCCCCAATTTTGGAGGGGGGCCCTCTAAGGCCGGCAACGCATCTGCTATGCCTCTGGTATTGCGGATGGTCATGGGCGTTTATTTGTACGTATAAACATCCATGACACGAATAGAAACATTCATATTTATCAAACAAATGCTTGCCCCTGGCGGGACCTCTAACTGGCAATCCTCATCTTCGAAGACAGGGTTACTACCACCTAAGCTATCGGGTCGTTATGAACTATAAATAAATATATATCGGGTATCTTGATTCGAAATTACAACCACCCAACCTCTCGGCACTTCTCATGGCAGCTTTTTTTTTGAGACAACGTGACAGATGCTATGCCTGTCGCCGTCTTAATATCTAAGTTAACGATAAAATATACCCACTTAGATAAATATTTATAAATGACGCCAAGACTCTGGTACGACCCTGTATAAAATCCCCACCAACAGTTGTACAGTCTAGTTATTTTGACATTTAATTGTTTTTTTTTTTCTATATTACTTTGCGGTGTACAAGAAAGTATTCATTAATTCAAATCAAATCATTTATTCATCGACATAAGAACATACATTCGTTTATCGATAGTAATTTGTAATGTACCACACGTTTCGTAATGAGGTTCCTCTAACGGAGAAGAAACAGGCGAAAGAAACTCCGTCGGTATCCTCTTTTTTGGTCAATATTTTTTACAATATAATGCATTATACAAATGTGATGTGATATTTTGTAGAAATAACGTGGGAGCGATCACCTCATTCCCTCCCTCCCTCATTGCTGTCATTAATATATTCTTTTATATTCAGTCATTATAATACAACATATCTTGGTTATTCATCTCTGTGCCGAGATAGTTGTCTATTCGACCATTTTTATATTTTATTATACGTCTCCACATAACTTTGGACGTGGAAAGCGGGGAGAGATACTATAGAGCAGATAGTGGAAACCTAACGCATAACAGCTCTACATTGCGGGGCCACCATGCGGCCACCAACAGTACTAGCATTGACACCATGTACTTGCATTGATTTTGGCCGTTTTCACAACCTCTGGTTATTTATGACATGGCAATGTCAACCGCGTACGTGACCTCTGCTGGGTCGCGAATATAGTGCCCTCTCCTCCTGAAAGTGTTATCTCTCTCTCTCTCTTCCTTATGACTAATCGTGGTGAAGTACGACCGCTTTCTTTATAACACGAAGTTTAATTTTACGCAGGCAAGAAATTCCGAGTCCTCTAGGTCATTGTCTCTTTCGCGCCTCTGTCACATCGTTTTAGGGGCGGCACCTTTGGCTAAACTGCACATTACGGGAGAGGAAAAAGTCTTAGAATGGACTTTTATAGGCCTTATGCACATATAAAAGTTTGAGACAAATTATTTACTACAATCAATCCTGTTTTATCGATATCTTTGCAATTCAATTGATCAATTGCCAATTGCGACCCTAGAGCCAACGACTTCCAGTACATGTTACGTAACGCATCAAATAGGTTTTACATTGGCTCAACTCCAGTCACGTGCGAAAGAAGCCTCTCAGACTTAGCTCTTTAACAAAAAGAGGTGTTGCAACTGCAATGGCGGACGAAAGGTTTTCGCAGAACGTTAACGTAACTCAGCCTTGCCAGGTCAATATGATTTATAATTGTAATCAATTCCAGCGAGTTGATTTAGTGCTTAGATATATCAATTCGATCGACAGTTAGATATGAATTTAAATACGCGACGGTATCTGATTGACTTACATATCTTAATGATTGGAGCGGGCGGGGAAGGGGAATAAATAAATAAATAAATATCTAAACGCAATTTACAATACAGGGGTCGACACAGGTTCTAGTCTAGACAATTAAGTCCCTTCGACCCACCTTCCACCGAAGATATTTTAGGGACAACGTGACAGGTAGTGAGCCGTCTTTATGTCTAAGCCAACGATATAGAAGTAACTCATAAATAAGTTTTTTTTTAAATCCATTGGTACGAGCCTGCCACTTGGGGATCGAACTCGGGTCTCTCGACTCGAAATTCTGACCACCTAACTCAGCTATCGTGACTTATAATAATAATTATAAAAGTTTTTCTGCTTTTCATTGAAACAGGTTAATAATGGTGAAATATATAATATTAACGACCTGTTGAGTACATGCCACAACTTTGTAAATATCTCCTTAAATTCATATCATAAAACTATTTTCTTGTTATACATAGATGTATCAACTGAATAAGAAAACATTTTTATTATAATTATTAGTAGTATAAAATTGATGTGGACGTACTTCGATGGTTTGGGCACGTTGAGCGAATGAGCGAAGACCGAATGGTGAAGAAAATATATAGCGCGGAAGTTATTAATAGTTGTCGAGGTAGGCCGAGACTAACTTTCGATGACTATGTGAGCAAATTGGTCGAGGAGTCGAGAGTCGGATACCTTGACGCGCATGTATGAAGAAAATGATGAATCTGAAAGAAGCGTCGGGCTTACCACCTGTCAAGTTGTCCCGAAAATATCTTCGGTGGAAGGTGGGTCGAAGGGACTTAATTGTCTAGACTACACTTCTGTCTACCCCTGTATTGGGAATTGCGTGAAGCTAATTATTTATTATGATAGAAGCGAAAGAGTAATGTAAGGATCGTGACACTTGGCGATCTGTTCACTTTGGCTACCCCGCGCGTCTGCCAACCTAAGAGTTGCTGATATAAATCCCTTTGAATGTTTGTACTCGAGTCATGGATGGTTATAAGTTTATTTAAAATATTTATCTTTGTAACAATATTGTACTGTTGGACTAATCCAACAGTTAAGTTTGTCTAAACACTAAGACAGCGACAGGCCCTACGAGAAACCTTGTCTCAAATAAATCCGGTGACTCGATTGCCTAGACTATTGACTACCCCTGTATTGAAAAATGCGTGAAGATAATAGTGATTGGTTTCTTAAACCAAGTTACTGAAACTCACCATGTATATATTTTCTTTATAAAGCTTTTCATGTGAAAGTTGGAAAAGTTTGGACGCTACTGGAAGGAAGGCTGTATAGAATAACTTAGTTATTTCATCGAACGACGAACGCAGAAAGTTTTTGTGATACATTACAAAGTTTGGACATCAATTCGGTAATGGGATCACAATTTGAAAGTTACGATGCTTTGTTCAGCCCACGTCGATATGGAGCCGTTAGGTTTTTGTTTGATTATCCTAATTATTCGCTGGTTTATATAGAGTTAAGATAGCCGAGTAGATGGGCGTTCGGAATCCGGGTCAGGAGATCGGAGTCCGATCCGGAGGTGGGAGGCTCATACCAATAGGTTTTTTATTCAAAACTTATGTACCATTTATATCGTTGGCTTGGTCATAAAGACGGCGACAGGCTCACCACCTGTCGCGTTGTCCCATAAAATGTCGTCGGTTAAAGAGAGAGTCGAAAAGACTTAATTGTAATATCGTTAAGATATTTTTTTGTATTCTCTGGTTTATTCTTTTAATCATACAGATGTGTTTCAAGTAACGTGTGCAATAAAGTATGCAGTTATATTTCAATCATTAGATATTATACGTTTGAAATAATACAACTAGGCTCACGATATACTTGAACCATGATCTAAAATTTAAAAAAAATAACACAAAAACACATTAAGTCACCATAGCCGAATTTTGGGTAGTCGGAGACGACTGAACTTTGCGTAAAATAAATGATTTTATATCATGATCCTTATTTCGTTCCGTGGGTATTAAGCAGTAAATGATTCCATTTCCTGGGGAATGACGCACGGTGAGAAATGCTTGTCAATTTCAGTAGACCCTTACCAAGTTGTGACAGTATTTTACCTATTCAAAGACGCAAATACTTCAGTGTTCAAAACTTGATCGGTAAAAAAAATAATATCTTCATAAATACACACGATAGTCGAGTGGTTCGGTGATCGGAATTCAAGTCTCTCGACCAGAGTTTGATTCTTGATACCGGTTTTTTAAATATTTGTGAGCGCGCAAAATTTCTCAATAAAACATTTATTCATGTGATAATTTAGAATTTTATCAGCCTTATTAAGTATGAATATCAGCAAACTTAAAATGAATTCTAGAATAATATTAAATATTCGTTCGAACGTAATCAAAGATTCTACGATAAATTGCTTCATAAAATTTATCGAAGGAGCTGCGCTCTGTATTAGTCTGCTCGTGAAAGTTGAGCTAGAAATAATATTGTGTCTGATACACAACACAACTGGCATAGTGTAAAATAATATAAATATCTTCATGCAATTCCCAATACAGGGATAGACAGAGGTCTAGTCTAGATAGTTAAGCCCCTTCGACCCACCTTCCACCGAAGATACATTCGGGACAACGTGACAGGCGGTGAGCCCGTCGCCGTCTTTTGTCCAAGCCGACGATATAATTCGTGCATAAGTTTTTGAATAACCCATCGGTACGAGCTGGCATAGTGTGCTGCCGACAATATTGTCCGTCGATCAAACACTTGGCACGAACTTTTAAGTATTTACAAACATTAAAATCGAAACTACATGTTGCTTTAAAGCTACACGAAGCTAAATCAAATGATCTTTATCGTTTAAAGGCGTTTTGTAAGTACTTATGTAAGCGTTTACAAATTAGCGATTACCATCAATGAACCAGGGCGAATTCAGCTACGCCTCCGACTTCACTTGACTTAATGATTTCTTGTATTTACGCGAATACATATTTTAAATAAAACGAATTTCGGATTTTGTCGCGGTTTCAATAAGTTTTTAACTATTTTTACTTTCCGACGTTTCGGATGCTTGATGATGACTCACGGGGGGTACTTTAAAAATCGTTTTATTTACTTATAATGTTAAGGTTTTTAGTTTATAGCTAGGGTTACCATAATTCGAGAATTATCCTGTGATTTCGGGATTTTTAGATTTTTCAATAAAATGGGATACTTTTTTGGATTCTTATTATGAAATACAAAATATAATAATCTTCTGTTTTAACACCATAGTAATTTTTTTTTTCACCTGTCACGTTGTCTCAAAAATATCTTTGATGGAAGGTGGGTCGAAACGGTTTAATTGTCTAGACTAGGCCTCTGTCTACCCCGGTATTGGGAATGGCGTGAAAGATATATACTACAACTTACAATTTACTATAGTAAGAAAAATATCATTAGCAGATGAAATTAAATTTTATCAACTATGTTATACTTATATTTCATATTTATCATCACTGGAATAGACAGAGGTCTAGATAAGTAAAAGGTAAGTCGAACATATTACCTTTATCTGAGGCTTATTTGGGATGGGACAATAAGTGAGCCTATCTTAGTGTCATAGTCCACTGAAACACTTAATTATTAATGTTATCATGAAATTTTTAGTCACGATGCCACGATAGCCGAGTGGTTCGATGATCGGAATGTGAATCAAGAGACCCGAGTTTGTTCCCGAGGTGGTAGCCTCGTATGTATAGAAATAAAAAACTTATATACGATTTGTCGTTCGTTGTTCGTCTGTCGTACGACGTGTCGATCGTTGGTTTCGACATAAAGACGGCGACACGCTCACCATCTGCACGTGTCCCAAAATATGTTTTCAGTGAATGGTGGGTCGTGAGGACTTTATTGTCAAGCCCTCTGTATCGGGAATGCCGTGAAGATGTTTTTTTTTTTATTTTTAAGTCTTTTCATTTTTGAAATGTCTATTAGAGCCAGATAATGGCGAACGGACAAAGAAATTATAATAAAGTTCTTATAGTCATATCAGTATATATACATGTGATATATTTTTGTTATGCAACAAATAATAGGTGAACAACCTCCATAATCAGACTAACTAAATCTGTCCCACGATCTACACAATTGGAGCGAAGCTTACGTAAGTGTTGTAATCACTCGACAAAAGTCAAAAGGGAGCTGGCCGGGTTCCCTTTTGATGTGTGTCAGAACACCGACTCTCTTTGTGATAACGCAGCGACGTTCGTTATACGGGATGCCGCTTCGTTCGGTTACGGTTTAGGGATGCAGGGCCCTTATTTTTAAAACCTACGATAAACATCGGATTGAAAACTCTACAAGTATATATTTCTTTTATGTGTGAGCGTTGTTGCGTAACTTGTTATAGAGGGGTCCGATTTTGATCATTCCACGCTTTTATTGAAAAGGGAAAACGCAACTGAAATTATTAAAAAAGAAAATTTTAAAATATATAAGTGGATAGGAGTAGGGTTTGAGAGAAAGCGTAGCAAACAACTATCCATCCATCCATACAAACTTATATTAGTAGGATTTCGTTTTAATCATTGTGTTATGATTCAGTAGCCAGCCTGTAATGATGAGGATGAGTTTTAATCATTATGCTATGAACTAATGAGTTAGTAGGCAGCCATCGCACTACACCCATTTTGCCACTACACTACCCATTTGGACACTACGTGACCGTTTGAGCGTAGTGCCATCTCTAATTCTTACAGTTATCGGCGCTTACTTCTGGCCGCTGGATCGCTTTATTCAAACCAAATTAAATGAAATATTTTCTTTTTTGTTTTCGATTTTAGTACAAACGGCCAGTATTAAATTTCACTATTACAATGTTTCATAATATAGGGACAAGTACCCAAATATTATATTATGTTAATTATTTAATAATTAAAGTCTCGATAGCCGAGTGGTAGGGTGATCGGGATTCGAGTCAAGAGAACCCGAGTTCAGTCCCCAGGTGGCAGGCTCGTACCAACGAGTTTTTTTTATCAAAACTTGTGAACGATTTATAAATTAGGCTTGAACATACAGATGGCGACAGGCTCACCACTGTCACGATGTTCGAAAAAATGTTTTCGATGAAAAACTTAATTAAATCTAGACCTGTGTCTAACCCTATATTGAGAATGGCGTGAAGATATTATTTATTAATTTAATCATTGTATTGAATGAAGTAATCCGGTTATTAGTGAAATGATGGCTTTAGCTTGCTAGCTGAGGATTTACGGAGATTTGAGCGAAATTGGTTTTGCTGTACTTTATTAATATTTGATTAAATTTCATTGTGGGACAAAATGAAAAGACGCGATGCTTTGATGGTTTATAGTAATTACAGTAGACTTATTCAAAATCTTTACGAGTTTATGCCTGAGACTTCTTCAGAGCATTATTTCAGTAACTTATATAAGTAAAAAGTAACTTATTATTTGAAAAAAGCGAAAGAGGTATACGGATTAAGGCATTTGGCCAACTGTTCTCTCTGACCTGGTCTCTGACCTGACTGGTCAGGGACTGTGCGTGAAGATAAATAATAATATTTTTTTATAACCATGTTCTATCTGATCGGCTAGATCCCCTGGCGAAGAAATGCTGAATTTTTGCCATTTTGTTACAAGATGTACTATGGGGAGCGCTCCGAGGAATTAATTATTCAGATTAATCCCAGCCGCTGTATTTCACTATCGAACCTTACGGCATAGTCAAAACTCCATCAACAGCATCTTTGATGCTTGGCGTTCCACCACAATGCGTTTTTTGCGGAATTCCCCCCTATTATATATTTAAAAAAAGTATTATACACAATTTAAACTTTTAACATATGCATATAATAAAATAAATTAGATGGCCTGAAAATGTCGTAAGGCGAAACCGGTCTTATAAAAAAATATTTATTGTAAAGTGAATGTGAACAAGTGTGCAACATTGAAATTTAATAAGTATATATTAAATTAGTAAAAAAGAACATTCTCATTACACACACACACATACTGACATACATGAATACATAACGCAATTCTTCTTCAGATACTTAGGCATCTTTCGAAGGAGCATAATGGCCTTGCTTGACAAGCAGCTTGGCGATCGCAATACCAGACCCCTCGCACTTTAGACGCCTCTGCCCGGCATCCGTCTGCTTAGTTTTAGCTTCAACACGTTACACCAGAATCTTTACTTTCGAAATCTCCCATTAAATTCTACCTTGGATTTTGACTTAATCGGGCCTAAAACAACTTATACTTTTAAAAAATTTCGTCACACTATTCCCAATACTCAGTATCGTCTATACCAGGGCAGACGTCCATATAATTAAGTCCTGTCGATGCAACTTCCACGGAAGACATTTTTTTGGGTCATCATAACAGTTGGTGAGCTCGTTGCCGTCTTTACGTCCAAACCAACGATATAAATCGTGTATAATTATTTGAAAAATTCATTGGTATCCTGGGGATCGAACTCGGGTTTCTCGATTACAATCCTATCACCCACTAACTCGGATATCGTGACTTTTACTTCAATAATAGCTTTATAGTTTTGTTAATGAAAGATATTCTAAGCATTGTTTAACATTTGTAGTTCTGCAATAAAATGTCCGTTTGTTTGTCCGCAGGCGGTTCCGATAGCAACAAGGGCAAGAGCAAAAAGTGGCGGAAAATCCTACAGTTCCCACACATATCGCAATGTTTAGATATAAAAACCAAAATAGGTAAGTGGTTCTTTATTTACTGATGCAATATAATAAATAGTACGATGACCTCCGAGCACGAGTGGCTTACACACCGGTCTTCATAGTGTCGCCTGCTCAGAGGTCCCGAGTTGGAGCCCCGGTCGGGTCAATGTAGGAAACACTTTTTCTACATTTTCACTGGTCTAAGTGTTTGTGGTACCGTCGTTGTTTCCGATTCCATAACAGGCTAGGCTTTAGCCAACTAGTTTGGGTTCAGAGAAATTTATTTATTAACATTTTAATTCATGCAGTAGACATTCATAACGTTTTTTTTCCGAAAAGAACGCAAAAAGCAGATAATAATTTTTATATTTATTTATTTATCTTCACGCACAATCCCTGACGGGGTAGCCAGAGAGAACAGATCGCCAAGTGTCACCATCCCTACATACTTCTTTCGCTTCTTTCAGATTCATCATCTTCTTCATACATGCACGTCTAGGTATCCGAGTACTCTTGACCCTCCTCTCTTCGAGCAATTTGCTCACATTGTCTTCAAAAGTTAGTCTCGGTCTACCTCGACACCTTTTAATATTAACTTTCGCGCTATATATTTTCTTCACCATTCGGTCTTCACTCATTCGCTCAACGTGCCCAAATCCTCGAAGCACGCCCTTATCCATTTTTGAGACAAGGTCATCTTTCAAACCTGATAATAATTTTATTAGCAAAATTTGTTGCTTGTAAAGGAAATGTTTTAACAAGCACTACTTACAATGTGCTTGAAGTCTCCGCGACTAGTCACGGTCGCTGGTGACAAGAGGGCTAGTTTTTTTCTCGAGCAAAGGTGGACGGTTACTTGGAAATCCAGAGAAATAGTACAATTTAAAATTTTTGTATAAAACTTATTGTAAAATACTAGTATACCGTGGTTTTATTGGCGTAGGAATACGCCTCCCTCTTTCTTCTCGTTTGTGTCGTGTAAGAGGCTACAAAGAGAGAGAGAGGAAAAGAGACGAAAAGAGTTTATGAATAAAAAGTGTTTTTTTTACATAAACCAGTTTATTCGGCATTAGAACCCGTGATCTTATACGTTTATATGTACATATGAGTATATATATATATATATATATATATATATATATATATATATATATATATATATATATATATATATATATATATATATATATATATATATATATATATATATATATATATATATATATATATATATATATATATATATATATATATATATATATATATATATATATATATATATATATATATATATATATATCTGTCTACCCCAATATTTGGAATGTGCTTGAAATAAAAAAAAATAGTCTTTTATATCTTTCCTTCAACCCCACTAAAAATGAGCAGGATCAGTTTCTGGCGCAAGCCATTCTGCAATTTAGTGTCTGAACACCGGAACTAATTCATTCGCATCACGAGCCAGCCGTTTCCCGGTTCCGTTTGTTAGAAAATTGTGTATTTCCCTTTGCTGAAAGTCAGTTGCTTAGTTCTTTAGTCCAAATTGATCGTTCCGTATTCTAATATAGTAATGTATGAACTACTTTTTTTTGTACTAAAAATATATCTGAGAATCGAGGTCCGTGTGTAAAGGCCGCCCCCATGAGTATAGACTGATAATGAGATAAAAATATCTTCACGGCATTCCCAATACAGGGGTAGACAGACGTTTAGTATAAACACATTAAAAGTCACTTATTCTACATATATTTAGTCTAGACAATGAAGTCCCTTCTACCCACCTTTCACCGAAGATATTTTGGGACAACATGACAGGAGGTAAGCATGCCGCCGTCTTTATTCCAAGCTAACGATATGAATCGTACATAGGGCCTGCCACCTGGGGATCGAACTCTGGTCTATTGACTCGAATACTGATAACCAAACCACTTGGCTATTGTGACTTTTGATAATAAGATAAAATATGAAATCAAAATAGCAGCGTTCTGTAACAGGTTTGATTAGATGCTAAGTAAAAATTATTAAACCATAATTTTGTACGTACCAGCCAAGCGACATAGGATACGTGTTTACGTATATGACTCGCAATATACTGAGTTGAAGAGGAGTTGTAGAGGTAAGAGAGGAGTTGTAGAGGATGCTGCTTTCTTTTCAAACCCCCCATCCGCCATCCCCCGGCCTCCCCTCAAATTTCTTTCTATGTTTCGAAAACGGGGTCCTTACCACCTAGGATAATGAATTGAGGGCTGTTTTGCATGTATTGAATTTCACTTGTATAAGAGGTTCCCGGGTGAACACAACGAAACAGTGCCTCGAGTTCGATCTTACGAATAATTGATGATTATTATGATCCATTCATAATAATTTTGATCTTCGGAAGTGAATGTACATGTATTCGGTCATTGAAGTGATGAGATAA
This sequence comes from Sericinus montela, assembly GCA_029286605.1. Classification (NCBI taxonomy): domain Eukaryota; kingdom Metazoa; phylum Arthropoda; class Insecta; order Lepidoptera; family Papilionidae; genus Sericinus; species Sericinus montela. The sequence goes on along the minus strand of JAGSMR010000030.1, from coordinate 2,574,150 downwards.
TTTTGGGCTGTCATTCACAATTTACCATTTTGGATTGACCTTTAGATTGACCTTACCCATTTAGATATATTACAATGTACACACGGCTAATGTTACGAGTAGTTTAAATATGTTATTGTGATAATAACAATGATTTATATTTTTGCGCTTCACGTATCCTTCCCGACATGCTGGCCAGAGAGAACAAATCGCCAAATATCACGATCCAACATCGTTTCAAAACCATTATTTTGTCCATACCTACAAGTACACACCTCTCTTCGAGCAATTTCTTCTAATGGTCTTCGAGAGCTAGTATCATCCTTTCTCGATCCCTTTTATTGTTAACTCTCGCGCTTTAACTACCACCGATGGGGTTCTCATTCATTTTAGTGATAAGATCAAGATATTATTTATTACATACACATACATACATACATGACATTCGTTGCATATTATTTGATTTGATTGAATATTTAATATATTCTCTTAAATGTTCGTCCGAAGTAAAAAGAAAATATTATTCACTGAAGAGTACGTAACCTCATGTCGACGATGTTATTTAATGTAAATTAAATAATTTAAAGACGAAAATTTAAAGATGTTGTATCATTATGCTACGTCCGTCTGGGAACTATCAATGTATGCATGTAAATGGATAATTTTTCGAACAGGTAAATTTTGAATGGCAGCCCGATTGAGTAAACGTGTTTTTAATAGTTTAATTATAATAACAGGAAATTATGATGATGATTATGGCTAATTACAATGCAATTTTTTGATATTATGCTTTAGGTAACAACCTAAAAGTCAAGTTAGCCGAGTAGTTGGGTCGTCGAAACTTCTAGACTAGAGTTCGATACCCAGGTGGCAGGCTCGTACCAATCGATTTTCCAAAAACTTATGTACGAATTATATCGTTGGCTTGGACATAATGACGGCGACAGGCTCACCACCTGTCACGTTGTTCCGTAAATATCTTCGGTGGAAGGGGACGTAATTGTCTAGACTAGACCTCTACCCCTGTATTGGGAATTGCATGAAGATATTTATTACACTTTATTTTAGGTAACAACCTCGTACAGGCAAACGCAGTGTAGGACGACCCCCACAAGATGGAGCGACGTCCTGCATAGTATTGCGGGGAGTCGATGGATGCTGCTGGCACAGGACCGCTCTACGTGGCAGTCTTTGGGGGAGGACTATATTCAGCAGTGGACTTCGGACAGGCTGTTGTGATGATGATGATAGGATAATGACCACTATAGCCGAGTGATTGGGTGATCGGAATTCGAATTAAGAGACCCGAGTTCGATCTCCTGGTGGTTAGCTCGTACCAATGGGGTTTTCAAAAGATTTTGTACGATTTGTAGTTTTGTCATGGCATGAACACTAAGACGGCGACGACCTCACCACCGGTTACGTTGTCTCTAAAAGGCACTGTGATAGTTAGGGGAAAAGGACTGTATTGATTAGATATGGATATGAGGTTCTCCGTCTTTATCTTTGTATTACCCATCCTTATCCATCCCATTGGTATGCTACACAACATAGTACATAGCGAAGACGAAACGGAAATAATTCAATTGCTCTTTTTATAAAGACATGGTTATAGCGATTTTCGTTGCTACCCTTTATTTTAGCTGCCACCGGCGGCTTTGCGCGCCGTTTAACACTTAACGCGGAACCCTAATTATGTTCCTATGTTACTCCTTACAACATTAGCTATCTGTCAATGAAAGTCCTTTTAAAATCGACCCAGCCGCTTCAGAGATTAGCCGGAACAAACAGACAGACACAGAGAGACAAAATTTGTAAAAAAAAATATTTTGGTGTATGTACCGTATATATTCATATACATGCAGTAAAAAACGGTTATTTCAATATTACAAACAGATACTCTAATTTTATTTATATGTATATAATAAATATTAAGATAAATCCACGTTAACAACGGTATTGGGTATGGCGTGAAGAAATTATATTTTTACTTATGAGACCTAGTTCCAACGATATCACAAAAGCATAGCAAAGTTTCTCTGTCTGATAATATATTGTATAGATTGTACAATACACGACTTTGTTGCGCTGAGGTCAGCCTTGACCTCAAATCTGTCACGTTTTGGGTTCGAATCACCGAGGTCGGTCTTCTTGCATTGCACATATTTTTATTGTTCGCTTTGGTCTGAGATGCATTATGACTGCCCAACCTATGGCAGTCGTCGAAACCAGTTGCTTACACTAGGTTTTAAATTCGTGAGGGACAAAATTAATCTTACTGCATCAGGGTTGGCGCTAACGACTCTTGAAGATTTGTCCTTAACGACACGTTGAAATGGATTTGACTACTATTTTAAGTTTAAGAATAAATTAGATAAATTGCTCGAAGAGTTGAAAGCCAAGAGTACTCAGATACCTAGACTTGCATCTGTGAAGGAAATGATGAATTTTAAATAAGCCTTAGAGAGCGTTGTAAGGATCCTGACACTTGGCGATCTCTTCTCTCAGGCTATCCCGTTAGGGATTATGCTTGAAGATAAGTAAGAATATGCCTTTAATGCTTAAATTTATTAATATTCTTACACAAATAACCTCTGATCTAACCTAGATATGTTGTAGTCGGAACAATTGTGACATCGTTATCGTCATAAAATTGCCCATTGACTAAATGATAAACTTTATTGTACCCATGGAGTCATTAATTACGTAGGATTTAATATCGAAGGATTGGAACTTCGCCAGGGGTCATGAATAATGATTAATGAATGTCCGTAGAGTGTCTTGTTCGTTTGATTATTTTCAAATGGGCAAAAAAATACGCAGTCTGCGAAAACATATCAATTAATCTTTTTTATGTATACCTTTTATTGCTAAGCAGTGTGTTCGGTAAATGTATTTTTATATAGGAGTAACAAAGCAATGATCACTGGCTCTGCGTACGCTGGGTGGCCAGGAGTCAAAGGGAAAGTGCTTTCAAAAGAATGCTAAAGTTCCGAAGGTAAAATTCCATATGAATAAATAGGGAATATGCGAAAGGAATGCATACTTTCGTGCGTCTATTCAGGATGGTAAAACGGATTGAATAAAAATTATAATCGGAAGCTCTCGAAGCGCTCGTCATGGGAGTTAGATGAGGTCTGTAGGGTGGTCACGCGACGGTAGGACAAAAATAATAATAAACATTCATAAATAAATAAATATATATACATAGATAATACCTACATACATAGACCACACATATTGCTGTGATCCCAGAGTAAGTAGCTTTTTATTAAATTAGAAACAAGAACGATAAGACTAAATAAATAAATAAATATCTTCACGCAATTTCCTATACAGGGGTAGACAGAGGTCTAGTCTAGACAATTAAGTCCCCCCCATCTTCCACCGAAGATATTTTGGCGACGTAACTACAAATCCACTAACGCTTGTGATGCCCTCTAGATAATCTGCGGCCGATACTCTGCCGGCGGAAAGGTTCATTATTCATTGGCAGTTCGAGCACTCTCTTTATCCCCGAAGCGCCCGATTCACTCATAAAAAGGTGATATTGCCATTTAAATTTAGTATTAACGGTGTAGACGAAGGCCGCTTTAAAGATTTTCCGAGTGATAAAATGAATGAACAATCGTGAAATACAATGAGCGTAGCCAGTGAGTGAAGCAGTAATTGGATTCAAATGATTCGTGACGTATTTCCGGCATCATTAGCACAGAGTATATAGACGCATTTGTTTTTTGAGATGCTCATTATAAGATTGAACTGTGCTGAAGTAGAATTAACTGAACTGAACCACAGATGGTATGTGTAATGACATTAACTGCATTATTTATTGAATGTTTAATAGTTTTTGTTTAAAAAAAACTGGCATTACTCTCCGGAAATACAATACGTATTTTAATAGGATTATAATTTTTTCCTGACACCGGGATTCAAACCTAACAAGGTAAATTCCTTATTTTATTTGTGACGACCACTCGGCTGGTTGTATCCGTTGTATTGTCCGATCGGAATTCGAGTTCAAGAGTCTCAGGTTCGCTCCTCAGGTCAGGCTCGTACCAATGTTTTTTTTTCATAAACTGTATTTACATTTTTTTATTTTAATAAGAATAATTTTTTGTAAGCCACAATAACGAGTAGTGTAGGTAATCGGAATTCGAGTCAAGAGATCCGAGTTCGATCCCCAAGACTCGTACTAATGTGTTTTTTTTAAACTTATGAAACCATTTATATCAATAGCTTGGACATAAAGACATCGACGGCCTCACCACCAGTCACGTTGTCCTAAAAATTTATTCGGTGGTGAAAAATGTATTCGGTCGGTAACAATTAAGTCCTTTCGACCCACTTGGTCGAAAGGATTTAATTGTCTGCTCCTGTATAGGGAATGGCGTGAAGATATATTTTTAATTTCGTGTGGTATTTGTCGTAATGTTGACAATTATATTATGAAACAGTTATTAGGAATAAATTTCTTGGTAACAAAGCAATCTACAGAACGATTCTTTAGACTTACCACTGTAGAGACAAAGTACGTTAAGTCTTAAACCCATTCATCGCAATGTGTAGACAAAGTACGTTAAGTCTTAGACGAAAGTATTTCGTCGCATTGTGAAGACCATTTACCATCTTAAGGCGACTCGTAAGGCATAAAATTCATCTGTGTGACCGCGGCTAAGGCTAATTTATATGTCGTAAAAACTGAGAATAACTGCCGTTATAAATCCCAATTTGTTAGAAAAATTGCCGCTCACCGCTCCCTATACTCCGTCGCAATTTTATCTGGCATACGATTTATTCCATCGCCGGCATTAAATCTCCTCAATTACCGAGAGTTATATGACGCTTGGTGACTTTCTGCCGTTTTTACAAAAGTTCCGATCGCGATGGCCGAGTGGTTGAGTGCTCGGAATTCGAGCCAACAGACCCGATTTCTATCCCTAGGTGTGGCAGGCTCGTACAAATGGGTTTTTTTCCAAAACTTATGTGCGTGTTAAATTTCGCGCAGTACGTTTATTTGGTAATATTTCTAAAACTATAAATACTGTTAAGAATTTTTATTGTACAATGTTAGAGCACTTTAACACTTATGGTATAATGCGTTAAATTGTTTTCATATCAATGACTTGTAATAAGTCCTGTGTCCTATTGTGCACTTATTTGTTGCACCTATTGCAGTATATGCAATAGACACTAAGCATATGCCGATAAGATAACTGGAATTTCATTTCCATAAAAAGACTTCTTAACCTATTTGTTTTGTAGACATAAATATAATTTGTAAAAGGCCGTATAATTTGCATTTCTGTAACGCCCGGCGATTGGCGTAGCTAATACTGATGAATGGCATTAACTCGCCTGTCAAGTTATTTTCGCGTAAAGCGTCATGAAATCATGTCATCGCCGTTGAAGTAAACTTTACTCTTGTGACAAACTGATCCTTGTATGAATCAGAATAATAGAGATGAGAGAATAATATGAGAGTCAATGCCATAAACTTCTTATTAAATTTAGTTTGTTTGCCAATCTTCTGACAAAGCGTGACGATTGTGGCAAACCCTCCCTTACGTGAAAGGCTTTTGCCCTCCTGTGGACTTCACAGGCCTTTATGTACGTACTCGAATGTATGTATGTTCGCAATAAAAATGCTCAGAAAAACCATTTAATTTTTTCTCTTTTATTAGAATGCCTTGTCACAATCTGAATATTTTTTTTAAATGAATACTAGCAATGCCAAATAAAAACATTATTTACTTGTATTAGTGCTAGTATTCCTTTTAACTACTCCAACTAAGCTGTAACTATTGTCTGATGTGATTTACGACAATAGTCGAATGGTGGGCCCGAACCTGCGACGCTATATTTCGCAATTCGCACCCTAAACCATTAGGCTAGTGCCACTTTCAATGTGAAAGTGCGAAAGTTTCGATGGATGGATGTTTTTCACTCAATCACTCCAGAGGTGGTGAAGGAATGTGCATGAAATTTGATACAAAGATAGAGAGTCAGGAGTAGCATATGGGATAATTTATTATCTGGACTAATCTTAGAGATCTGCAATCTCTAATACTTTTTCTTTTTTTGAATGGCAACGTTTTCTGATTTGATTATTACGGTGCGAGTAATTATTGCGTTTTTTGTATTTTTTTCTATATATATTTTTTTCTATATATATATAACAAGCGAACGGTTATATCAAACAATATCCAGGTAAAATCCTAACATACGATCATTACAAGCTATGTATTACTTGTTGTTTATACTTTTAAAAGGTGTTCCGTTATTTTATTTTGGAAATTGAATATAATACCATAGTAGAAAAGCATGGAAGTGGATTGTTTTTAATTTTATTGTCAATTTTTGGAATAACAGATTTCAAGATTTTTTCCTCTGTTAAAATTTTCATTAGCATTAATTATAGCACAAATAATACACAATACCATTAAACACTTCATATTCATGTAAATTAATTTATAATTACAAGTAATAATTCTTTAATACTGAAATCAACTTCAAGATAACAAGTCTGCGGTTCCCTTTTGGTGTTTGTAATTTTTTTGTAAATTCTATTGTGATCGCAATTTGCCTTAAGATTAAGAATTTAACGATGATAACATTTTATGGAGCGACGAAAGATTCCTAATATCTTCACGCCTTTCCCAATACAGGGGTAGACATAGGTCTAGACAATAAAGCCGTTTCGACGGACCTTCTACCGGAGATATTTTTTGGGACAACGTGACAGGTGATGAGCCTAGCGCACTCTTTATGTCCAAGCCAACGATATAAATCGTACATAAGTGTCTGATAAAACCTAATGGTACGAGCATTGGAAATCGAAATCGCGTCTCTTGACTCGAATTCCGATCACACAACCACTCGGCTATCATGACTATTTAAAATTCAAATTTAAATAAATTCCTCGACGAATTCATATTCTCTACTTCCTTCCTGGTTTACGTTATTTGGCGTTATGAATAAACTTACTAATTACAAATTTGCAAGTAATTGTCCATAAATTACAATAAACATGGCTAGTGTAGGCAGACGATACGTCTACTTGAGCTCGAGACGGGTGCTTTTGGGCGGGGTAGGGCTGTCAGGGAGAAAATTAATATTTCTTTTTCTCATTACTCGTTATCTTTTTGAATTAGGAATCAGAGATATTGCTCCAACGTCGCTGTTAAAAAAAACGTAGGAGTTCTAACGATCTCATTCGGTGCGCGATATTAAATATTCGTGTCAAATATTATTATTTTTTTATTTTCACACATTTTCCTAGTGCTGTGGGAGATAGAGGTCGAGTCAACTTAGCTCGTTCACGATTCATTTTTCACTGTTCTAAACGACCTGATTATGGATTTTAACTCATAAAAGGGTCGTTCTTGTATTCAGAAAAGAGATTTAATTTTTATTTATGTCTTTGTGAATCATAAAGAGGGTCACTAAAAGTTTTTATCCTTAATCAATGTGCTTTTAGTAGAGATAAGTCACGACAGCCGGTTGGGTGGAGAGACCCGAGTTCGATCCTCAGGTGGCAGGCTCGTACCAATTGGTTTTTCAAAAAACTTATTCACGAATTATATCGTTGGCTTGGGCCATAAAGGCTGCGACGGTGAAATATCTTCGGTGAAAGGTGGGTCGAAGGGACTTAATTGTCTAGACTAGACATCGTTCTATCCCTGTATTGGGAATTGCGAGAAGATATTTATATTTATTTTATTTAATTATATAAATCCTACATATATTTTATTCAAATTATCTTCATAATATGTCGGTTGGTACTAGCTTTTGTTACTATCACCTGGGTATAGACTCGGGGTGTCTTGACTCGGATTCCGATCACCCAACCACTCGGCTATGAGAAATAAAAATTGTATGATTTTTTTTATGTTTGTGTATTATCATAATAAATATAAGGGTGCTTCTTAAAATCAGTGGTGTTATATTCCCGATATATTGTAACATAAACTATGTAGATTTAAGAAAGAAAGGTTTATTCTCCAAAGTGACGCCATAACAGATAACATAAAAAAACACATATTTTACGAATAACTTTGGCCATACAATACAAATTACAATATACTACATATTACAAACTAAACAACACCCATACTCGTATGTGTTAAGGCGTCATCTGGGAACAGGAGCACACTCAGCATAATGCCACGAATATTTTTTTTTTCCATGGCGCTGATTTTCATTGTGTCCAACTAGTGACTTACCGATTTCCTTTTTGATACTCAGCACCCTAACAGGTGGATTATCTGTGTTATTAGTTTTATCATACATTACTTTATTCCTTTTTATTTCTCTAGTTTCTTTTTTCAAAATGTTGATTTAGGATTGTTTTTGTTATTTTAACTTATGTGTAAACAAGGATGAGGAAAAATGAAGCGCATAATTCCGTTTCATGTTTCCTTTGTAGACTTTTCATCTGTTTTAATAAACAAATTTATAAATTTAATAAATAATAATTTATTGCTTTAAATTTTAATAGGTTTTAAGTAATGTGCTCTATGTACTATATGTGTTGCATGTCCCTATTAAAATCTCATTCTTTATTTCGTCTTTCTAAACAAGAGGATTCCTAGGATACATTTTTGCCGTGTGAACTTGATTGTTCAACAATATTATTAAACGATCTCCGTGGACGAGTGGCGTACACACCGATTTTCATAGTGTCGCCAGCTCTGAGATCCCGGTTTCGATTCCCGGTCGGGTCAATGTAGAAAACACTTCTTCCACATTTTCTCGACTCTGGGTGTTTGTGGTACCATCATTTGTTTCCAAGTCCATAATAGAAGTGCTTACGCTGCTTACTTTGGGATCAGAGCAAGGTATGTGATGTTGTTCCTATGTAAGTATCAATTTGTTATTTAGGGACATTTATTTATATACTCGTCTGGTCTGGCGATGGCGACAAGCTCAATATATGTTGACGGTGCCATCCCTCAGGATGTTTCTCCGATAGTTGCTCGTCTAAGTAACCTAATTCTGTATCGCACAGACAAAACGTTCGGTTACCCCAAAAAGGTCACCAAAACGTAGCCAGTTTAGGGAGGCGACGGTATCTCCAAAAGGCTCATGCAGGGCTTTGTATTTATTATTATTATTATGTATATTGCAACGTAGGAATGCAAGTAGGCACACCTTCGGGCGTGACTACCATTTTCGACGAGTGTTGTCAACGCGTGCCGGTTAAATTTAAAAAAAAATGCCCAGACGCCCCACAAAAACCCATCGCGAAACATTTATAGAAGCTTACACAAGAAACTCGCAGATATATTACAAGCGCAAGGCAAAAAAGGAGTATTCATACAAGGCGGCTGTTGTCCAAACTTGGGCTGAGGTTGCGCGTCCGAAACTAGCGCGCGACGAGATAAGCCGTTGACGTTACATTAAAAAAAACAATAATACATTGTTTTTCTTAAACAAAAAACAATAATAAAAAAAAAAACAATAATACATTGTTTTTTTTACGTGAGACATTTTCTATGTTACTCGCTACCCAACCTGGTCAAGGTGTTACGAAAAATATGGAGTTTATCAATTTGAAACGTATGTATGGTAATGTTGTTGGATCTGGAATCAATTCACGAATTTATAAAGACTTCGAAACAAATTTTATAAGTGTGTGTGTTTGTACATACATATATTTTTGTCCACGCGTTTCTCAGAAACTATAATTCTCATCGTTATGGATATCTCGGTCGCCCTAGTTCTGCTGAGGATATCATCGTTGCAAATTTTGTCACGAAGAAAAAAAACTGGGTGTTTATACATAGCCCTTTCCATAGAACGCTGAGCAACTTTGCCGGCCACATAGCTCGCAAAACTGACAACCGTTGGGGAGGAAAAGTTCTCGAGTGGCAGCCTAATTTTGGGAAGCGCAGTATAGGACGAACCCCCACAAGATGGGGTGACTACCTGCACAACATTGTGGAGATTCGATGGATGCAGGTAGCTCGGGATCGTTCCTTGAGGATATCTTTGGGGGAGGCCTATGTTCAGCAGAGGATATTTGATAGACTGTGAAGGAGAAGAATAAGTATAACGTATTATTTTGTAGTCGGATTCAGTAGTTTAAAGATATGGGACGCAAATATTGTATAAGTAGTTACAAAATTTCATGTACTTAAAGTCAGTTTATAATAATTTAACTTTTGTTACATCGACTTCTTCGTTTAACCTATATACCGATGTTTTTCACATCTTTATGAGAGGCTCCGTATTATAAAATAAACGTAGAAATATAACTCTACATACATTAACCATTTTAAATATCAACAGTCCGTAGTCGAGTCCTTAGTAATAGAATTTTCTTGTAAAGGAAATTAGGAACGATACAAAATTCTATATTTTTTCGTTTTCGCACCTTTTGCCGATGTTTTATATGTATATGTTAATCAACACGCTAATTCCTTTTTCGTAGCAAGTTACATACGTCTCTTATAAGTAGAACTAATATTAATTTAAATACTACTACTATAAACTGTTCAATACTATGCCAGGCAAGCGACAGGAGGGTTCTGTACTAAATGTATATAGAAGGGGCCAACCGATTTCGATCTTTGTTTTAAACGAGGGGGTTGCCATTAAAGAAAAACTTTTATAATTAATTCAAAACTGCTTCGGCTACTTTAATCGATTATCTATTATATACAATTCTCGTGTCACGATGAACTCCGAAACTATTTAATCGATTTTCACGTTTTTTTCTAAATGTGTGTGTTTGCTGGCTTGCCTAAGATGGGATAGATTATCACCTAATTGTTTTTTAATTCCATGGTAGGACTCCGTCTGCCGGGCTGGCTTGTGTCTTTTACGTCGCGTCCCATACTTGCAAGAATACACTTTATATTACATGCATCGAACAGGAGGTTTTGTTGTTTGCGCGCGGATCTCTAGGAAACGGTGTGAAACTATTTAAAGACCGCTATTAAACCGTAGCCACTAGATTGGCTTAATGTCTGTGTCTAACGATGGCGGGTTTTTTGAACGATTTCAAAATTAACTTGTTCGAATATTTTTTTAATGATCTCCTTATTGTCGACTTCCTTTGCAGCAATATTTATAAACATACCTAGTCAGGTCATAAATTCGGTCACATGTTTAACCTAAAATAATTAAAACAAGTTTATTCATTATGTAACTATTTGAATACCAAAATGAACTTAACAAAACATAGATTCTTATGAAACTAAAATTTATTCAAAATTACCTCCGTGATTTTGAATACGGGCCTTCAATCTGTGCGGCCAGTGGTCTATCGCAGCACGAACGAGGTCCATGTCGAAATCGGTGGCTGCCTTAATCAAGGATGTCCTGAGTGACTCCAAATTGGGATGAGGCTTTGAGCACGCCTTTTCTTCCAAGTGTTGCCATATCTTGTAATCTAACGGATTCAAATCTGGACGGGAGGAGGGCCAGTCTTTGTGCCCCATGAAGTCGATTTCACGCGTCGCCAGCCAGTCTTGTGTGCTCTTCGCTCTATGAGCTGGCGCCGAATCTTGTCGGAATACCCAGTACCTGTTATTGAACATGGTATGAGAAACAGGTTCCACAAGGTTCGTCAGGACTAATTTGATACACAACTACATTCGTTTTTACACCTTTCTCGCAAAAATGTACCTCTGTTAAGCCCCAATAAGAAACTCCCAACCATACCATGAGCGAGGATGGAAAATGACCTCGTTGGACACGCGGAATACGGTTGCTCGCTTCTTCACTACTGTGTGCGTACACGTTATCATTTTGTTTGTTGTAGCTCTTTTCTACGGTAAAAAATTTTTCATCCGAAAAAAGAATTTCCCGATATTTTTTTCCCGCGTACCGCTTAAACAAAGCGCGGCATCTCTTCAGTCTCAGGTGCATTAGGCGAGCATTCAAACAATGTCCTGTTTTTCTTCGATATGCCCGAAGCCCTAAGTCTTCATTTAACACCCTTTTCACGGTGGTTCTGCTTAACCCCTTCTAAAGGGCCAACAGTTTCTGCTTACGTTTGGGATTTCTTTGAATTCGAGCCTTCACAGCTTTTATCACTGCTGGAGTCCTAACAGACGGAGGGCGACCACTTCTTGACCTGTCATCTACACTAGAGTCTTCATTGTATCGTTTGATGGTACGATAAACGAATCTTTTGGTTATATTCAAATTTTTCAGTATGTCAAAAACTTGAATTGGCGCGTTACCGCAACGATGCATCGCAATAACTGCAACACGGTCTTTTTTAAGCGTCGACTCCATATTTAAAAATGAGTAAAATTCTAAAAAGTATGTAGTTTTATTTTCATGAACAATTCGAAATTAGAATTCAATAAACTTTTTGTTGCCAGCATTCTAAAAGAAAAGTTTTTACTGTGTGACAATACCGGACTATGTATATGTATATATATATATATATATATATATATATATATATATATATATATATATATATATATATATATATATATAGTCAAGATAGCCGTGTGGTTGGGTGGTCGAAATTTCGAGCCAAAAGACCCGAGTTCGATCCCCAGGTGGCAGGCTGGTACCAATGGGTTTTTCAAAAACTTATGCACGAATTATATCGTTGGCTTGGACATAAAGACTGCGGCGGGTTCGAAACCCGCACGTGTGTCAGTTGATTTTTTGAATTTAATAACCTTGAATATCGTAATGGCACCCGACAGATGGCGGGGTGATCATCGACTAAAAAATACATCGACTACAAAATACCAGACCAAAATTAATCAGACCGGTGATGGGCAGCAGAGTCTCACGTGCAAGAAATCTGATACTGTCACGTCGCTTGCAAGGGGTGGTGATTATTACAAATCCTCCTCATGTACCTTTTCTAGGCTTTATGTCTTACGTAAAAATAGTTGACCGCCGTTAACGAGTTGCCGTAAACACCATTTTCCATGGTGCCAGGAGCTCCGAGGTCACTGTTTCGATTCCTGAACAATTCAAAGTGGAAAACCACTTCTGCTACATTGTCTCGGGGCTGAAGTTTGTTTCCGATTCCATAACATGAGTGCTTTAAGTACTTACTTTGGGATCAGTGCAATGTATGTGATGCCCATATTTATATATAAAATTGGGGTGTCTGTTTGTTATATTGAAGTAACCGTTTATTACTACATGTTTATGAATATATACCTCAAAATAATTTTTTTACAATTTTTGTCTTGTCTGACTGTTTGTCCGGCTAATCTCCTTTCTCTCCTTTCTCCTCCTCCATCTCTCCTTTGTCCTGTTAAAATCGGTCCAGCCGTTTCAGGGCTGGACCGATTTTAACAGGACTTTCATTGACGGAGCTTATGTTATAATGAGTAAAATAAGCTACTTTTCTTTTAGAAACATAATTAGCGTTCCGCGTTCAGTGTTAAACTGTGGGCAAAGCCGCAAGGGGCAGCTACTGTTTGCTAGTGTATACATATATTTTAACGCCATGGTGCGATAAGCGCAGCACTAAAAATATGAAGGTGCAGCTAGCCTTAAAGTCACGATAACCGAGTGGTTGGGTGATAGGAATTACGACTCAAGAGACCCGAGTTTGATCCCCAGGTGACAGGCTCATACCAATGGGTTTTTCAAAAACTTATGTACGAGTTATATCCTTGGCTTGGATATAAAGACGGCGACGGGCTCACCACGCAAAAATATCTTCGGTGGAAGGTGGGTCGAAGGGACTTAATTGTCTAGACTAGACCTCTGTCTTTTATTATGGCTTTAAATAACATTTCGCAACGTAAGACAAGCGCCTATATCCCGCATCACATCAGCCGATACGTCAGCGGTCGCGTCGTAATGAATAAACGAGCTTTTGATGTATACTCGATGGTATCGGATTTTTCGCGCGAGCCTCGAAACTTTTGGGAGCTCCCCCCTTTCCCCACGTGGCCGATAATTACGTGAGTGAGGGGGGAATCAATTTCTCCCTTGACGCTTTTCCGATACTTGTATGTATAGTAATTATTTTGTTATATTTTTTTGTTCGAAATTTTAGTACCTATATTTTTGTTATGTACTTACTTTCGTACATACAAATGTATATGTGTTATGTACAGAACGTAATTATTGTTTTCGAGTGTCTTAAAAGAAAAGTAACGCATGTTCCCAATGCTGGGGTAAACAGAGGTCTAGACAATTAAGTCCTTTCGACTTACGTTTTAAGGTAGCCTATTTGGGATAGAGTGACAGGTGGAAAACCTATCGCCATCTTAGCATTGAAGTAAAAAAATGTCTCACACCCACCGAAGATATTTTTGGCATAACGTGACAGGTGGTGAGCCCGTCGCCGTCTTTATGTCCAAACCAACGAAATAAATCGTACATAAGTTTTTCAAAAAACCCATCGAACTGCTTTGCCTCTGGTATTGCGGATGTTCATGGGCAGCGGTAATCACTTACCATCATGTGAGCCACCTGCTCGTTTGCCTCCTTTTTCTATTTCTCCAATTCCGAATCTGCACTCGCCGACCGAACCACTCGGCTATCGTGACTATTCAAGCCAACTGTACCATATATTTACATAGATAATTATTTATATGTACGAATAAACATATATGACTCGAATAGAAACATTCATATTTATCAAACAAATTCTGGCCCCTTGCGGGACTCTAACTGGCAATCCTTAGCTTCGAAGACAGAGTGACTACCAACTAAGCTATCGTATCATCATGAACTATAAATAAATATCTTTACGAAATTCCCAAGCCATGGATAGACAGTGGCCTAGTCTAGACAATTAAGTCCCTTCGACCCACCTTCCACCGAAGATATTTTTGGGACAACGTCACAAGTGGTGAGCCCGTTTCCGTCTTTATATCCAAGCCAACGATATAATTCGTATATAAGTTTAAAAAAAAAACCTGTTGGATAGGGGATCGAGCTCGGGTCTCTTGACTTGAAATTCCGACCACCCAACCATTCGGCTATCGTGAGTTCAATGAACAATGCGTGAAGATATAAAAATAGTTGTACACCGTAACCCGAGTACCGCCGGGTGCAATAGGTACTATGATTTAAGCAAGCAAACACTTGTAAAGAATTAATGAGGGGGAGAGTGACGAAGCAAAGTTAACGAAAGCCGACAATCATCGAATCTTATGTCTACTACTTATCCGGTTATTAAAAGATAATATAATACCAACAAAAACAATATCATCGCGCAATTCTCAATACAGGGATAGAATAGTCTAGTAAGTGAGGAAGTCAAAGGTCTAGACATTTTCTGGGACAACGTGACGCATGGTGTGCTTATACACAATCGTACAACAAGTTTTGAATATATAATATTTTTGAAAAAAAAAAAAAAAAAACATTGTTACGAGCCCATCACCTGTCAATCGATCTCGGGGGTCACTTAACTCGAATTCCGATCACCCAACCTATCTATCCCGGGCCATCGTGAACTATCATCTTAAAAGTAAAAAGATGGCGCATCGGAATACGGTCCAGACGTAAACATCATAGAAATTTCATAACTGCAGGCGGATGAAATGTATTTCATTTGAACGTATTCATACGATACTCGGAGTGAGTACCGCTATAATTAGATACTCGTATTTATAACAACGCTATTTTTGGGCGCAGGGCTTCGAGCGAAAATAGAAATATAAGAATGGCGTATGGAATGGAGTCGTGTCTAAAATAAAATACAACTAATCATTGTCATTATTTCGACTCTTGATGTTTATAGTAAAATAAATAAATAAATATCTTCACGCAATTCCCAGTACAGGGGTAGACAGAGGTCAAGTCTAGACAATTAAGTCCCTTTGACCCACCTTCCACTGCAGATATTTTCGGGACAACATGACAGGTGGTGAGCCCGTCGCCGTCTTTATGTCCAAGCCAACGATGAAATTCGTACATAAGTTTTTTGAAAAAGTCATTGGTACTGCCACCTGGGGATCGAACTCGGGTCTCTCGACTCGAAATTCCGACCACCCAACAACTCGGCTATCGTGACTTTTTTTGTAGTAAAATTTTGTAATTTTATTTCATTTATCAAATGGTTATTTTTTTAAAACTACACAGCTCTCTCGATAAGAGGTTTCCACCGATGGAGAGAAACAGCGGAAACTTCGACGGAATTCTCATTTTTGTAATTTTTATTTCAACCTATTTATCACTATAATCCATATTCAATACGACACTTTTTATACGTGAAGGACAAAATCTATTTCGTACGATAAAAGGTGAAGTTGCGAGCAACAGCTATATTTCACATTTTTTTTGGAATTATAAAAATAGTAAAATAATACCAAGATGTATGCTTTCACTTTTATTAGTCAATCTTTTGAATGAATTAAGAAAATGATGTAAAATCAATTCACTATTGAGAAAACATTCCAAACCCTAAAAGGCATTTTTTTCGATTCAGCCTCTCTCCTCGCCATTAGATCTTTTCGTGTTTTAACGCTTGAAATCGTTTTAGCCCGTTAAATCCTATTGAAATATGAAAAAAATTACAAGTACATGGTATACAATTAAATATTATTATTATTATTATTATATACAAGTAAATTACAATTCATATTCATGGCGTACACTCCAGTTTTCATGGTGTCGCCTGCCTTTAAAGTTTAAATAAAATATATTTTCTGGACTTCTTTGTTCTTTCTAAAAAAAGAATGCTAGCAATTCCAAATAACATTACGAGTATTCCTGTTAATCACTGAAGCTAAGCTGCAATGCTTGTTTCTGAAGTTGGTTTACAAAATTATTTTAATGGCGGACCCGAACCTGCGACGTTACGTTTCGCAGTCCGCACTCTAAACTATTAGACAGTTGCCACTTAAAACCTTTTTATACTGACCCAAAATTTTAAAACAATTATTTGCCATCTATGATTTACGTACACCAAAGAGTGCCAGGCGAAAACGGCCTTAGAAAGCCTGCGGCTCATAAGGCTGGAATTGAATTGAATGCCAAGCATCTTTTTTGTATTCTCGAACACTACTAATGACAGATAAATTCGAATTAAAAGAAATAACATAACGGCCAGTTAAGAAAAAAAATATTTACGCGAACACAATGTTTAATCTTTGTACGCTCTTTGTTTTAATATCCCCAATTAAACGTAAAGAGCAGCCCTGCTTTATTTTAGCGCTCGCTTCGCCCACCACGCCGTTAACTGTCGGTCCGGTGTAAACATAGCGCTCCGTTGCTTAATATTGTTATAAATAGCGCTGAAAGGGCGTTGGTAATAAATAGAGCTGAAAGGGACGACAGCCTTTGACAACCCCAACTGGAGGTTTTTAAATTGGAATTAATGCGGTTACGTTTGCTCTGCGGAGTGGGCTTTTAGTGTTAATCTACTTAACTGTGCTATTGCCTTTTATTTATTAAAAATTCGTATATAATAAAAATGTATATAGGCGGACTCAATGATGATCTTTATCAGTCCAACCTTAGGTGATGCAAAGATGAAGTGAAGTTGGTGTTATGTTTCCACGCTATTCCCAATACTTGGATCCCTCATCTTGGAGTCCTTTTACCGAAGACTTTTTTGGGCACGTTATCCCAAAAAAAAATGTTCTTCAGGTGGTCAACCTGTCGTCGTCTTTATGTACAAGTCTATAAATAATTATAAAATAATAAATAATTATAAAAAAAATTAAAAAAAAATATCTTCAGGCAATACCCAATACAGGGGTAGACAGAAGTCTAGTCTAGATAATTAAGTCCCTTTGACCCACCTTCCACCGAAGATATTTTCGGGACAACGTGACATGTGGTGAGCCCGTCGCCGGCTAAAGCCGATAAGCTTGGACATTTATGTCGTTGGCTTGGACATTTACGATGTAATTCGTACATAAGTTTTTGAAAAACTCATTGGTACTGCCACCTGGGGATCGAACTCGGGATCTCTTGACTCGAAATTCCGACCACCCAACCACTCGGCTGTCTTGGCATAATAAATAATTAAATAGGTATTGTAAATATTAACATAATTTTTTTCTGTAAAACTAAACGCATTGGATCCCGATAAATGGTAACCACCTTTGAATAATAATATTGTCATACAACATAACTATGATGGGTACGAATACGTCGACGGTGCGATGTATTTTGGGCTGCTAGCCGAGCGCGGTGCATGTAGCTAATCCCCAAAGTTCAATTAACATGCGATGCCAATGGTTTATCACAAATATATTTGTTAATCTCACCTTGTTCGATTATGATCAATATTTTTTAGGTCTTAAATCAAACCACAATAGAGCAATAGCTTGAATTTTAAACTGTACATTTTGAAAGGAAAACCTTCCTTTTTATACAGCTGTAGAAGATGTACAGACTGCAATTTTGAACTACAAATGGATACAGGGCATAGTAAATTCCCCCAGTCTTCAATTGATTTCCTGCTAGTGTAAGAATTGATTAAAATAATGATTAATTACAAGCAACATACCTTATAAAAACAGGTCAAATAGTTTGGAGAATTTAGAAATTAATTCAATACGAATTTCTTAAAATTCGTTTCAATACATTGTAATAAGGTATTACTGATGCCGAATAGGTACTGATTGTTATGAATATTTTCAATTGAATTAAGAACAAATACCTGAATATATTTTCAATATTCGATACTAACAATTCATAATTAGACAGCTTATAACATATACTCTATGAGTTTAACTGGCAGAGAATATCAATATGCAATTATACAGCTTTTAATTTTTACGTATGTAGTCGCGACAGCCGTGTGCTTCGGTCGGGCCTCTTGATACGAATTCCGATCTACCCCTGTATTGGGAGTGGCGTGAAGATATTTTTTATGTTTTTTTTTACGTATCAACAATGAGTTGATGCCGTGTCGTATCGGCGGTAGAATTCACCACATCCCTTCTTCCCGCCTTGAAAATATCTTCTGATAAATTCTGGATAAACCATCTCGGAAAACACCAAACCAATCAGACCTGTGAGGAACACTACTGCGTCTTGTACCTGTACCTACCTGTACTGTGTGTGATTGTGTGTATGATTTGCTTTTTGCAAACTCGCCTTTAAATTTATTTATAACATAAAGTATACTCCGCAATATACTATTCCGATCTTGATGAAATTTTATAATCACGTATGTATAATTTTCTTCATTTTGGACGGAAAGGATGGTTTTCGTTATGGTTCCGTTGTCGAGATTTAAATTATTTAATTTTTATGAGGCAACTCGCAAGGCAACAGGCTGGACGTCGGCCCGGATTTTCTGTTATGTGTATATATGTAGAAAATAATACGCAATCCAATTCCTTCGGGGCAATAAAATAATGCTATAAATTTTGCAATTTTATTACATGGATAAGCAACAATGTAAACGAGAGAGATTGAATGTGTAACATAAGATTGAGAGTCGACCTACATATCTTTCGAGGTCGATTGATGGAGGAGGCTCTGGACCGTTCTATGTAGCTTTGTTTCAGCGAGGCCTGTGTTCGATTGTGTATTTTGTAAAACTGAAATACATACGTACATAGGGAAAACATCACATACAATGTTAATGATACCAAAATGAGTAGCTTAAGTACTTGTGATATGGAATCAGAAACAGCGAAAGTACCACAAACACCCAGACCCGAGAAAATGTAGAAAAAGTGTTTTCTTCATTGACCCGACCGGGAATCTAACCCCGAACCTCAGAGTTGGCGAGACCTGAAAAACCGTTGTGTACGCCTCTCGTTCACGGAGTTCATTCGATTTTTGTTTATTAAATGATAAATGTAGCCAACATTTATCAATGAATAAAATTACAGTTGATAATGCCAGGACCAGGACTCATCTAGCATAAGCATCGGTCCCTTAAACGTGGGCGATAAGAGACTAGACGACATTACACCAAATACATTGAAGATTTACTACAACAATCATCTACATAAATCCCTAATTAACTGTCTATACGTGGGCCACAGTCGACTTGCGCCTTAATGAGATCAAGTTGAACTTAAGGACTTTGCGACTGAGAGGTTAATCTCGCCGCTTCATGGCCCTTATATCAATTTAATTAAAGAGCTTAATGGGTTGCTTCCGTCATTATGTACAATGGGTTTGAGCGTAAACGATCTCACTAATGAAAGAAGTCATTAATGATTTAAGAGTATCTGTTCAATGACATGATGATGATGGCGCTCGGTTTGAATGTGAGGGGGTATCTGTATCAAAAACTTTTTTAGGAGTATCGCCAAGTGCAAACGCTATCTCCGTCGTCCACAAACTACAGTAAAATATATTCACTCCATTACTGAGTTGAGTTAGCGATGGATTCTTAGACTACAATTATGGTTAAATGCGACACCCGCAATCTTATCTTCACGCATTTCCTCAGAACTGGAGAAGACAGAGGTTTTCGCTTAACATTGCTTGCATTGCATTGCATTGCTAAAACTATTTCTGAATCTTTTAATGACTATTTTATAGATTTGATATTTAATAATAATAGTTACAATAAAAATATATTAAATGAGAATAATATCTATATATCTGAAAACATAGATACTATATTTCTTTCTCCTGTAACTCCTAATGAAATTAATAACATAATAAAACTACTTAAAAACACTACGTCGGTTGGGTACGATGAATTAACAACAAAGATAATTAAAAGCTGCGTAAACTATATAGCCAAAGCTTTAGCATACTTAATTAATTTGTCATTGGAGCAGGGTATTTTACCTAATAGTTTGAAAATTTCGGTAGTTAAACCGCTTTTTAAAAAAGGAGATGCTACGGACATTAACAACTATAGACCAATCACACTTGTTCCAATTTTATCATAAGTATTTGAAAAAGTTATGCATAAAAGAATAAGTAATTTCTTGACACAACATAATATCCTGATAACTAACCAATATGGTTTCAGAAAAAATTCTTCCACGTCACAAGCTTGCTTTTCTTTAGTAAAAACAATTGCTGAGACCTTAAATGACAAAAATCTGACAGTTGGAATATTTCTGGATATGCCAAAGGCCTTTGACTTTGTGTCACATGAGAGATTACTAAGTAAATTATGTAAGTATGGTATAAGAGGTAAAGCCTACGAATGGTTAAAAAGCTTTTTTATCAAATCGAAAACAGTATACAGAAATCTGTACCGAAGCTAAAAATACTAAAATAAAAATAAGATCTTCTTACAGAGATATAAGTAGTGGTGTTCCTCAAGGAAGTGTTTTAGGACCACTTCTGTTCATTATTTATATAAACGATCTTCCCTTAGCTGTTAATTGTGAACAGATATTATTTGCTGATGACATCACATTGATAGTTAAAAGTAAAGATCATAAAACCTTAAAATCTAAAGCTATAAAGGAACTACATAACACGATAAAATGGCTGGAAGTGAACGACTTAAGGATTAATTTAGATGAAACTAAAGTCATTCAGTTTCTAAGTTATAATTCCCATAGATCCAACTTAAATATTAAATATAATCAAAAGATCCTTCCGACAGTAGAATGTAAAAATTTTCTTGGGATTATAATTGACCAAAATCTAAATTGGAAAAACCACATCAGAGGTATCTGCTTGAAAATAGATAAATTCATTTTTGCTCTTCGACGCGTGAAGGCAACTGTCTCTAAAAACGTTGCCTTATTTTTATACCACGGTTATATATCTTCTATTTTACGATATGGTTTAATAATTTGGGGTAATTCAACAGATATCGATAAAGTATTTAAAGTACAGAAAAAATGTGTCCGAATACTATATGGTGAAGAATTCTTAGACACTGTAAGCCTCTATTTAAAGTGCTCAAAATTCTACCGTTGCCGTGTTTATGTATACATAAAATATCAATATTTGTTAAAAGACACCCTCAGTTCTTTCCCTTACATGACAAAGTTTAAAAAAAATAATAGCAGTTATCCAAATAAATTATATATACCTAAACATAGGTTGCACTTGTTTAGCAATAATGCATTTTGCATGGCAATAAAAACTTATAATAAAATTTCCGACAGTATAAAAACCTTGCCAATAACTTTATTTAAAAAAAGGTTATTTGCTTGGCTACTTGGTCATTGTTTTTACTCAACTCAGGAGTTTCTTTTGCACAGACTTAGTGATTGATTTAACCTATATGTGAATAATAGTAGTATTAGTAGTAGTAATAGCTTTAAATGAAAATTATTAATATTAAGAACATTATGTAATTACAGCCATTAAAATACATAAAGTGGAGGTGTTTCCATGTATTTGGTTTTAATTGTTCTGTGTGGATTTTTTTAAACTTATTTGTTCTTTTTTAATTTATAATTGACATGACAATCGGATATCAGCTCTCAGTGTTAAATGTATGAATAATTATTTATTTTTTTACTTTAATTTTGATTCTAAAGAGTATTTGACATATTTTAAATAATTAAATTTAATCTGTTTTTTGTACGATATACTACCATCTTAACATGCGTCCTGCAATATTTATTATTTATTCATGCTTTATTGTAAGAAAAGAAAGACAAAGAAAAAGAAAGGTTCTTTTATTTATAAATAATAATTAAA
This sequence comes from Sericinus montela, assembly GCA_029286605.1. Classification (NCBI taxonomy): domain Eukaryota; kingdom Metazoa; phylum Arthropoda; class Insecta; order Lepidoptera; family Papilionidae; genus Sericinus; species Sericinus montela. Next base: position 2,551,677 of record JAGSMR010000030.1, on the reverse strand, counting down.
CTGTAATTCACATGTTACTGTGACATCAAAATCTTATTTCTTATTTAATTTTAATTTTTTATGTGTAATTTAATTTTGTAATGAAATAATAAAATATGATGTAATAAAAAAATTATTGATAACAATGATTATACAATTAATCATTGTTATCAATAATTTCTTATAAATATAGTTAATGTATAATAAATGAATAATATTAAACTGATGACATCTTGTAATAACAATAATTGGTGACATACTGACAATTCTATTAAATTTTGCATGCCCATTGCGGTAGAACATATAGATATGAACCAAATTATCAACACCTGTAAATGTACTATGTTCTTGCAAATAAATAATTTAAATAATTTGAATTTGCTCCGGGAGGCGGAGGCAGTCACGATAACATCATATCCATATGAAACGGTTGTCATCATAATAACTACTTCCTTTTTCTACTAATAATAATGTTTGTTACGTAACTATAGATACTATTACTTATTAACATCTTCTTGCAAGTCCGTCAAGAGTCCGTGGACAGTTCATTCGAGTTCAGGAGGACGCTATCCCTTACCTCCAAAAATTAACTTGACTTTTTTTAATGTTCATGAACTCGTAGTATAGAATTAATTATTTTTCTCTCTATCGAGAGACCCAAATTCGATCCCCAGGTGGCAGGCTCGTACCAATGGGTTTTTCAAAAACTTGTGTACGAATTACATCGTTGGCTTGGACATAATAGACGGCGACGGGCTCACCACCTGTCACGTTGTCCCGAAAATATCTTCGGTGGAAGGTGGGTCAAATGGACTTAATTGTCTAGTCTAGACCTCTGTCTACCCCTGTATTGGGAATTGCGTGAAGATATTTATATTTATTTATTTTTTATTTATTTTAATTATATTAAAAAATGCTACGGTCTTTTCGAGACAATACTCGGATGTAGTCGCGGGCAGAATATAGTTCGCATACGTTTCAGCAACCATACAAGAATTAAATTTTCCACCAAATTATCAAAGTTTTTCACATAGTCGACGCACCGAGTTCCCTCACGAAGCATTAAAACTTCGCTCCCTGCAATTTGTTAAGTGGCTCGCACAGCGGGAGAGTTGCTCCTCTACGTCAATAAGTTTAATTCAATTGAACTTTCAATACGGAATAGTCGGTATTGACTATTGTGAGAGAGTGTTGGTCTGGAAACGAAACGATAAATACATGCACAGGTATGTATAGATAGGGACAATATCACATACATTGCTCTGATCTCATCTAGGAGAAACGTAGAAACGATAAAAACGTAGGTTTTTCTTTTTTTTTCCTTTTTTCTTTGTTTCTTTTTATAAATAATAGATGATGATGATAGTGGCAGATAAAATTACTAGTACTACTATTGACTACTCCAACTAAGCAAATACTATGGTGAAAGATAAAAAAATAAATAGTTACATAGATACTGACTCATTAGATACATTGCTCTGATCCCAAAGCAAGCAGCTTAAGCACTTGTGTTGTAGAATCAGAAATAACGAAGGCACCACAAACACTCAGATCCTAGAAAATGTAGAAAAAATGTTTTGACCCGACCGGGAATCCAACCGAGGAACTCAGAGCTGGCAACTCCATGAAAACCCGTCCCGTTTACGCCACTCGTCCACGTAGGTCGTCAAAAATAAGACACAAAAACATCTGCCCCAGGGTGTCGGCCTAAAAATTTACTACCACTATTACGGGGGTGTTGTGAAAGGAAACTTTGGAAAAAAAAATTAAAAGTATAAAAATATCCCATTAATATTGAGTAGGCTGGTGACGGACGAAGGCTGGTGCTGGACAGTTGCGTAAGGTGGAAGCAAGGTCTGATACGGCGATCGCCAATCCGTTTGTCAGGGCCTGGCATGGCACCAGGGTAGAGGACCTAACTTAACTTATCAGGAGAGAAGTCTGTGTCCTGTAGTGCACTCGTTTTAAACGCTGTTAGGTTAATTCTTTTTATTAATCTCAGAGCGACGATCGACGAAATTCTCACCACCTGTCACGAATTCTCACCACCTGTCACGTCGTCCCAAATAAGCTTTGTGAAAAAGTGGGTAAGAAGGAATTCAGTGTCTACACCTCTGCCTATCCCTGAAAGAAAATTCGCGTCAATATGTACATCAGAGCAACGTGTTGATTTAAACATATACCTGAGCTCGCTACTTTCGGCTTGATTAAACAACATTAAAACAAATTTGCATTAATTAAATTAGTTACCCTATTAATTTTATACCTAATGTTTTTGTACAGCAGTTTTAATTTACTTTTACTTATTTACGTCCATGGTCAATCATAGATTAGACGAGAGAAATACTAGACAGAGTTTAAACTTGTAAAGTTCATTCGGCAAACGCGGGTTATTCATAATAATAATTTAATCGTATTACTTACAATAAAAACGATTAAAAATCACGATAGCCGAGTGGTTGGGTGATCGGAATTGGAATCAAGAGAACCGAGTTCGATCCTCAGATAGAAGGCTCGTACCAATGAGTTTTTTTTCCAAAACTTATGTACGATTTGTATCGTTGGCTTGGACATAAACACGGCAACAGGCTCACCACCTGTCACGTTGGCCCAAAAATATCTTTCATGGAAGGTGAGTCGAAAAGAGTTAATTGTCTAGACCTCTGTATTGAGAAGGGCGTGAAGATATTTACTTATTTTTATTTTAAATTGTCTAGATGATATAGCACAATAAACATCTCGACATCAAGTACCGTACTAAAATTCAGTAGACCTGTGACAGCAGTTCTGTTAGACGCTATTCTAAAATGCAATATGTACTGGGATCACCAATCCGCTTGCCAAGCGAAGCGATTACGGCAAACCCGTACGAGAGAGTTGTATGTCCTGCGGTTGACTTTTATACATGTAAAAAGTTTATTCCATTCAACCCGTCTATTTCAATTTAATCTATGCTTCTTGGTATTACCACATCGGCTGTCGGGCGCGTGGTGAGCGCGCTGACACCGCGTCGTTAATTAACTAGATTGAATAATGCTTAATTATACAGATGCGAATAAAAAGTAACATGAGATTAGTGGTTATGTGAGCAAGCAATCGTTCGAGTATCCTTGGGAGTCTTCCTTGGCCTTATTTGGACCAGTTTGTTGTGTTGCGATCAAATCTTGAAAGTGGCACCGCGAGATTTCTCTATTGGCTATGATCAGTGTGACATTTGAATTTGGTCGCTGCTAAGTGTTACAAATCTATGGATGAGATAGATGTGAGTTCGATGTATGAATTAGCCGTGCAGTGACGTAAGAACTCAAGATACCTTTTGTTACGGTGTCGTTAGAGGTGACTGCGGAATAAAAGTCAGTGGCAATGCGCCTCGAAATATGAGATCTGATGGATAGCATTGTCTAAGATTCGGATTATCTGGTACCTGGCGAATATGGTAAATCCTCCTTACAGTAGAGACTTACTCAACAGCCTCTTAACTGAATGTAATGGTAAAATAAAAATAAATAAATATCTTCACGCAATTCCCTATACAGGGGTAGACAGAGGTCTAGCCTAGACAATTAAGTCCCTTCGACCCTTCCTTCCACCGAAGATATTTTCGGGACAACGTGACAGGTGGTGACCCCGTCGCCATTTTTATGTCCAAGCCAACGATGTAATTCGTACATAAGTTTTTGAAAAATCCATTGGTACGACCTAGGAATCGAACTCGGGTCTCTTGACTTGAAATTCCGACCACCCAACCACTCGGCTATCGTGACTTAAATGTCAAATAGCATAAATTTAGGAACACTTGGCGCCGATTTTAATCATCTCTGCAAGTAGTTTTTATTAGAATACTTCATTTAAATTAATAAACAACAAGTTTAGCGAAGGAATATTTTTTTTTTGAGAGCGATTCAATTTATTATTAATCTTTTTCCTTGAAACGTTTCTGAAAGTGTTTCACTTTTTTCGTTTCCCGGAGATTTTCCCTTTCCTTTGAATTTACCGTCAAAAGTATTAGTTCAAGTTCAAAAATAAGCTTCGGCTTAATCTCTTTTAATTGAAACGTATAAGAAGGATCGGAAGAGGAAAGGACCTGATATTGATTTGAAAGAACTCTACCCTAAAAAAAATGTTTAAGAGTTTGCGTTGTCTTGCTTCGATCACGGTAGATTTCAGACTGAAGCCTGTTTCTAACAACCATCATAATATCATCGCCATGCATATGGTAAATGCAAGATATAATAAAAAAGGATAGTTAAAAATAAAAATTTATTAATGTCTCCTGCTATATTTGTGTCAGGAATCGGTCGAGGTCTTCCACTACACGAGAGAAATACACTAATCGTCCGTTTATTTGGGTCCCCCTAATGCAATTACGCGCCTGCCACCGCGGCCGCACTCCACTGAATTAGATAATGCGCGTTCGAGGCGCGTTTCGGTGTGTGACAATCGCGTAACGTTGGCGACAAGTTGGGGATATGTTAAAGTAACACAGTTACGTCATATACATACATTTCTAATACGGAGGTAGACAGAGGTCTAGACAGTTATGTCCTTTCGACCCACCTTCCACTGAAGATATTTTTGGGGCAACGTGACAGGTGGAGAGCTTTATGTCCAAGCCAATGATGTGCGATTAATGCACATAAGGTTTTGATAAAAACCCTTTGGTACGAGCCTTTGGGATCGAACTCGAGTCTTTTGACTCGAATTCTGATCTATCGTGACTTTTCTATATTTATACATAAAAATATATCATAGATAATTACTATAAAATTGATAAATAGACAGGGACAACATCACATTCAGCTCTGATCCCAAAGTAAGCAGCTTAAGCACTTGTCTTATTGAATTAGAAACAACGAAGTTACCACAAACTCCCAGATCCAAGAAAACGTAGGACAAGTGTTTAGTGTATTGACCCGACCGAGAATCGAACGCGACACCATAAAAACGCCACTCGTCCACGAAGGCTGTCAACATTTTTGTTACTCTCAGACTATTTGTCAGATTTTCGTCATTGTCAGACTCATGCTTACTTATAAGATTAATGTCAATTATCTAGCCCGCCAAATGTAACTGACACGCCCTGGGAGCAAGTTCACGGGTTCAATTACTGTATCTCAGTGCTGCTGTGTGGAATATGGAGCGAGCTTGAATCATAGGTGTTTAGGGCTGTCACACGCATGTTCTGCAGTTTCTTTTTTTGTAGTTTTGATGTATTTTTGAAGTGAAACTTCTTTAGAATCGTTGTGATTTCAAACCGGATGCAACGGAAAAAACGACAGGTAAGAGACACAGATATAAGAAAGAATGAGACAGTAGTATGCATACTATTTTATAAATAAACTTTGTAATTATCTAACCCTTGTTTCATCTCATTCTCTTGTCAATTTACTGAAGTTTCACTTCTATCGTGTGTGAATCGGACACATATTTTTTTTTAATAATGGCGACCACTTGTCTCTATTACCGGTCAGCTATTGCCGCTTTGTGGCGTAAAAACGTAGAACTTTGCTTTGATACTGAACTGTCCTAACCTGTCATCGTCCAGAACAGTTTTGTCTGCAAGTAATTTGATTTGGAGGACAATCTGTACTATTAACTACTGTGATCTTTTATTATTTTTGTGTAGTGGGTGTCACGAGAGGCGATAGAGTAAAAATTGAAGCATTGTTAATAATGTATTTTTTTTTTACTTTCTCTTTATTTTTTTAACTTTTATTTATTTTTAAGTTATTTCTGAGTTATTGTTTTTTTTTTATACAGCCACGATAGCCGAATGGTTGGGTGATCGGAATTCAAGTCGAGAGACCCGAGTTCGAGCCCCAGGTGGCTGGCTCGATTTTTTTCAAAAACCTATGTACGATTCATATCGTTGGCTTGGACACAAGGACGGCTACGGGCTCACCACCTGTCACGTCCCAAAAATATCTACGGTGGAAGGTGTGTCGAAAAGACTTTTTTTGTCGAGACCTCTGTCTATCCCTGTGTTGGGGATTGCGTGAAGATATTTTATTGTTTTCTTTTTCATTTAAATCTAACATGTTGTGGATGTGAGCGCCGAAATAAATGTTTGTATTTATTTTATTTATTCAGTATAGATAAAGACTCAGGAGAAACTACGATACAAAAACATACTTTATTACACTCCGGGGCGACATTGTGAATGCACGACGAATGTATAGCAGTGCTGTTTGTGCATTCGTTCGGATGAAAGAAATATAAATTCAAAACGAGATACATTTGCTTAGATGCAGAGTAAACAGCCATTCGACGGTAGACTAGAGTTAATGTACGATGCACCGACAGTCTCGCCTTAGAAATATATTACCATCGCAACTGGGTTAATCTGGTAATATTAAATAAGCTGGTGCTCGATTTTAAGTTCATGACTGAACGGAATGCGGGATTAGGAATCCAAATACAACATATTTACTTTAGGGTTATGGGGTATGGTTATTTATTTTATGTATGCTCAGTGTGACCTTGAGGTCAGTGGCTCGAAAATTGTATTGAGCTGTTGGTAGTACTGCGGCGTGGCTTAGGAAAGTATACTCAGATTAAAGTCACGATAGCTTAGTGGTAAGGTGATTGGAAATCGAGCCAAGAGACCTGAGTCCGATCCTCAGTTGGCAGGCTCGTATCAATTAGTTTTATTAAAACTTATATACGATTTATATCGTTGACTTGGACATACAGACTGGGTATCACCTGTCACGTTGTCCCAAAAAATGTCTTCTTTCGAATTTTTTTTAAGTCCTAAACGACTTATTTGTCTAAACCTTACTATTATATACTTATTCGACGAAGTTATCTAAACCAAGCGAAGGAGGGTCTATATTTGAACACCGTATTATCATCCATTATCATATCTTCATTTGTTAATGGCGATTACCGTGCCCTAATGGCAGCCCCCTGCCCACAACCAGCACAATAGTCCTAATTCCTATCCTACAGGCAGACTTTTTGAATGGGCCGGCTCGACCGGGGAAGTACCACGACCTCACAGAATACCGGCGTGAAGTAAGAGTCTAACAAACTTTTGCGTTTCGTCCGGTGAGTGCAGGTAACCGGAGGCCCACACCCGAGGGAGGGGGGGGGGGTTCACTCTAAGGCCGGCGATGCATCTGTTATGCCTCTGGTATTGCGGGTGTTCATGGGCGGCGGTAGTCACTTACCATCACGTGACCCGCCCGCTCGTTCGCCTCCCGTTTGAACACTTGTACACAATACAACACAATTCAATGGAATTGTGTACAAGTGTTCAACAATGAATTTTAATGCAATGCAATTTCACCAAGTGCCAACAATCGCAGGTATCAATTACAGACTATATATGATTGAATTTTCACTACGCCTGTTCCCACCCTTGCACTTTAAAAGCATTAAGGGGTCCTCGCACCTTGCAACCTTATTTAATTAAATTAATTACGGCAGTAAAGAAGCGTAAATTTATGAAGTTAAATTATATAAATTTTTTATTAAGCATAAATTTGTTTATTAAATACATTTTCGGTCCTCTGGGAAATTGAATACGGACAGCTGTTTTAATGGTTGCTTCTTTAATTTTCTATAGTGTTAGATAAAAATTCAAATATAATATCATAAAAATCATGATAACCGAGTGGTTGGGTGGTCGGAATTCGAGTCAAGAGGCCCGAGTTCGATCCCCAGGTGACAGGCTCGTACCAATGGGGTTTTTCTAAAACTTATGTACGAATCATATCGTTGTCTTGGACATAAAGACGGCGACAGGCTCACCACCTGTCACGTTGTCCCGAAAATATCTTCGGTGGAAGGTGGGTAGAAGGGACTTATTTGTCTAGACTAGACCTCTGTCAACCCCGGTATTGGGAATTGTGTGAAGATATTTATATTAATTTATGTTGTTTCCGATTTCGTAACATATTTTGGATCATAGCCATCTATGTGATATTGTTTGTATTTATTTTTTTAAACTATGGGTGAATCCAAGTAACAACCCTACTACGCCCACGCCCACAGGTCTCGTGACACACAGTGGACCGATTTAGGCGCGATAAATAAGCGATTCGCTCCGTGGTTTATTTGATGCTAGGGATCACGAATGATTCAATAACCTCATTAGTTACTGATATTCAAACTGACATCATACGTATATAAACTATTTGGTTGGCATCGAATAAACAAGATACGATATACATTTAAATAGAACTATAGCCCGCCTATTCTGATTTATGATACAGGAACACGACTGTTACTCTGCCATTTGGCAGTAAAAAAGTTAAGATTGAATCGATAATTGTTAACTTAGACGATTCTAAGGTGCAAAAACATTCTCCCAGCTTTAAAGTTGGCTTAGTTCATTCTTCATTTGATTCCTTCACCTTTTTCAAGTGGAGGTTGTTACAACCTTGGCATTTGTGGTCGAGTTGGTAGACGCGTCTGTGTCGAGTAAGAAGTCAAATCCAATCATTTATTCATCGATGTAAGTAACATTAGCTGTGTGGTAACGTTGTAAGAATATTGCATCCCGTTCTTTCCGTGGGTGTCGAAAGAGGCGACTAAAGGAATCAGCCTTGAATATCTCTAAAAATATCAGATCAAAATAATCTGACCGAAGATGGGCAGCAGCGACTATGGTGCGAGGTGTCTGATACTGCGATGGCCGCCGCTTGTCTAGCGTGGCGATAATATCAAATCCTCCGTAAGTGAGAGGCCTATATCCTGCAGTGAACTTTAATAGGTCGTTAGATATGTATGTATGTAAGTAGCATTCATTACATTCATTGATTGTCATATTTTTAAATCCAATTCGTAGTGAGGTCCCTCTAACGGAGAAGAAATATCTCCTATGTAAACCCCCTAGTTCTACTCTTTTTTTGTATTTTTTTTACAAAATAAATACAATATTGAACGTAGAATAATTAGAAATAGCATGGGAGCGCCTCATTTCCCAGAGGTTACTATCGTTAATGTATTAATTAATCATATAACCTTTTTTATAAAGTATTTCTTTAATGAGTTTCTTGAACTTGATAAAAAGCGGGTCTTGCTTGGACATCTACTGGGATTTTGTTATAAAAACGTACCACCCCATTAACGAGGAGGTTAGGAAATACCTTGACAAGCTTTCGTCTTTGCCTGGTATTAATATATACATCAGGATTCCTCTTTAAAATGAGTAATTTTTTATTATACATGTATTACGTTTTCAAATATGTATATTTATAAGCCCAACGTTAGAATATTTATTTCTTTCAATTTTTCTCTTTGAGATGCTTTCGAATTTAGATTGGAAATAAATTTTATGGCCCTCTTTTGCAAAATAAATATCGTTTCGTTTATACCAAAATATGATTAAATGCAAATAACTAAAATGAGCAACTCTGGCTGTTTTTGCGAGTGGTTGAGTGATCGGGATTCAAGTATCTAATAGACTTCGCTGATGCTTTGGTCTTAAGCATTTCGTTGTCTAGATCTGTCTAGACCGTTTAGTCACGTCACGATAGCCTAATGGTTGAATGATCGAAATTCGAGTCAAGGGACGCGAGTTCGAACCAGTGGTGGTAGCCTCGTGCCAATGTTTTCTTGGATATAAACGACGGCTCGTCGACGATGGATCGAAAGGACTTAATTATCAAAACCTCTCTCAATCCTATATTGAAAAAGGCGTGAAGATGTCTAGATAAGTATTTTTAAGAACTTTTTCCTTGCAGCATGTGCTAGCAAATGTGTGCATAAACATTTCCATGGTCCTGCTGTCATGCGGCGAAGACGGAACACCGAGGGGGTTTAGTCGGTGCTATCTGAACATCAATTATCCTTTTCTCTGTAATTGCATAAAATAAGTTTTTCTCCCTCTACTACTTATTCCTAGGTAGACAAATTCAGCTATTAAGCCACCCGCCTCTTGCGTCATGTCTGAACTTCTTCCTATTTCATATCATTCGACGAAATTGAATCTTGAAAAATTGCCAACTATTCTTACATTTTAATTACAATTCGGATTACATGTAAATTACCTGGCCTCTAACGAGGATTGCCATCGGATCCAATAAACCACGATCGGGGGGAGGACCGAGAGACAGACTTCCCGCGGGCTCAGATAATTGAATCCCGGAGTTATCCGAAGAAAATTGCTTTTACATAATTATAAATGCCAATTATATATTCCACGAAGGACGAGGTTCGTCGTTACCTCTGTATCCAATTTTTTTGCTTTAACATATAACGATATTTGCGTATATTACAAAATACAATGAATAAATTTTCTGGAAAATGTTTAGGTTATCTCGAAACAAAAGAAAATACGTGAAAATATCACCATTATATCACAGTGGCCCATAACAGTCTTCTACAGAAAAAGCCTCTCATAGGAAAATGAGGGTTTGCCTTAATCGGCACAATCGCCACGCTCGGTAAGTGAATTGTCGATCACAATACCAGGTACTTCGTATGCTGAATTTAGGTTTGGTATTTATCTAGAAAGTTATCCCGCCAGCTGTCCGTAGCCGTAGCATTTCCAAGGCTTTTTTCGCTTAGTCGCCTCTTATGTGGGTGTGCCACAGGAAGATAGGGGATGAGTTGTTCCTCCAATCCGTTTACCAAGCGTGGCTATAACGCCAAGTCCTCCTAACGGGTGAGGCACATACCCTGCAGTGGACTTAAATAGGCCGCAATGAATCCATGTACCTAAGATTTGTTTCAAAACTAACAAATCACTCGACAAATTAACAACAATCAGATTATTACAACAATAAGCATGTTGTAATAATATCCCGCCAATATTATGTAAACAAAGTTTGTTTGTTTCGTTGTTTGTCATTCAATAATGCGCAAACGTCTAAACAATTTGATGTGTAGAAACTTGGAGACTGAAATACTGCTCTCAGAAAACACGCGGGTAGATTGTGGGCTTGTAATACATCGGGCACGTCACATGGCGCGTCAATAATTATCTGCGCGGGTAGCAGAGCATAGATAATTATTTATTTATTTTTCTGTCGTTTCGTTGTATCAGCCTGTAGTGTCGAAAAAAGGAACCGTACATTGATAGATTAAAAAGTACAAATGTAAAAGTAAAAACCGGACAATTTATACAAAATCGTAATGATTTATTAACCTTAATCTTCCCCATGAACCACTTCATTCATTAGGAAAATCTGTATGCAAATCCGTTTAGTAGTTTATGACAGACACGCGATAGGGGTGGGGTGTTTGTTTAAGAATATCTTATATATAAATATATATAAAAAAAAGAAAATATCTTCACGCAATTCCCAATACAGGGGTACATAGAGGTCGAGTCTAGACAATTAAGTCCCTTCGACCCACCTTCCACCGAAGATATTTTCGGGAAAACGTGACAGGTGGTGAGCCCGTCGCCGCCTTTATGTCCAAGCCAATGATATAATTTGTACATAGGTTTTTAGAAAAACCCATTGGTACGGCCACTGGTGGATCGAAATCGGGTCTCTTGACTCGAAATTCCAACCACCCAACCACTAGGCTATCGTGACTATAATAATAATACATATATAGATAGGGACAACATCACATACATTGCTCCGACCCAATGTTAGATGCTAAAGCACTTGTGGTATGGGAATCGGAAGTAACGAATGCACCACAAACATCCAGACCTGAGAAAATGTAGAAAAGGTTTTTCTACCTTGACCCCTCGAGATGCCGACACCATGAAAACCGGTGTTTACGCCACCCGCCCACGGAGGTCGTCAAATGTATGTATTTATTTATTATTATTACAGGGTGTGACATTTTTCAACTATTCAATAATCTCCTTGTGATTTGTTAAAGTCCGTAACGTCCTTTCAACTATTCAATACTTTTGAACTCTTTGTTTTTGACGTTAAAGAATTTGTATTGTTTTCGCATTTGCATTACGAGGAAGATTAGCCCACTTGTAATTCATTCCGATCACCTTCTGGCATTTCGGTCTACCGGTTTTTGCGTCACGATTATTAGTTCAGCAGCAACCTTTTATTATTTTAAATGTGGCGAGATATTACTACTTATATAATAAAACATACATGCGAGTATCGAATCTTCTCTAAGTTGAAGTCAGATAAATGACAGTCAATACGACGGAGACTGCCGACAAAAGTGAAATATAATTGTTTTTTATTTGCGTTAACATTAGGTTTTACGACGGCGATAGGCTTACCACCTGTCGTGTTGTCCGAAATTATCTACGGTGAAAGGTGGGTAGAAAGTACTTAATTGTCTAAACCTATGTCTACCCCAGAATTGGAAAGATGCGTGTATAAATTTATTTATTTAAGTTCTACATGTATGTTCTATACATACGAGTAAAATTCGAACGTGTAATACTTCATATGCGAACTACGTATATAGTTGATATTCTATTAATATTAGCATGTCGGTGACGTGATTTCAAATATTTTACCCACCAAAAAATCGGCTAGTGCCCATATAACATTTATATTACGCCACTTGTCGATAGTCAATAGCATTTTTAAGACTTATCCCTTAGTCACCTCTTACGATACCCTCGGGAAAAAAGTTACCCGACTTCAAGCGCATAGGTTTGTATTGCTTATTAGAATATTTCATTTAAAGTAATGAGTAACAATTTTATTCAAGAAAGTTACTTTTTTCTTTTTTTTTTGTTCCCTTTGACGGCGGTTCAGTTATTGTTTCTCCGAAACACGCTAATTTTATATATTAGAAATGAATATTTTTTATCTTCATTTTCTATGTAAGTATGCTGTACCGTTGGCTTGAACCCTAAGACCGGCTCGGTAGGACGATAGGCTCACCACCTGTAACCTCATCTCATATAGGCTTAGGTGATGTTTTGGTCGTATAGCCTTCATTGTCCCGACCTGTCCAAGAAAAATGAAACCCATTTACATGTTACTCTTTATGTTACTAAACACACATCATAGCCGTCACTAGCAATTTTTCTACTAGTGTGTAGTGTGTACTGCTGTGCTAACATTTATTCGTGCGCGTTTCGTAATACCCTACTTGATTTTATGCGTCACACGGAGGAGAAATTGCGGTCGCATTTCTATTCAAATCCTAAAACACTACGCCGTAAAAGGCTCTCGTAGCCTGCGACCATGAATGCCTTAGGCATTCGGTATCCAATAGGCATTTTCTGAAATCCTCATATACAACGTCTCGGCGTCCTGTGGCTCAATGAAAGAATGCTTTTGACCAATCGCTTTCGCCTACATTACGGAATTGTTTTGAGGCGTACGGGCAGAAAGGGGGGGCTGGGGTACAATAGTATGCATGGGCCAGTATTTGAATTGGAAATGTCGAGACAATTCGGTAAAGCAGCGTATCTTTTTATTTCTTTTCTTATTGTCGATTGTTTTTTTGTTGATTATTCATAGAGTTGTTTCGTTCGAATGATTTATGTGGTTTGGTGACACTGTGACATGAGAGAAATATTGTTTTGCGTGGAGGACGAAATGTTTTTAAAATATTATGCAATTTTTTTTTATCTTCGCGCAACTAACAAAGGCAAGATAATTAAGGCTTTTCGATCAACTTTTCACCGAACCGTATTTGGGACAATGTGACAGGTGTGGAGCTTATCACGGTCTTATGTATCTTACCGTTAGCTTGTCCAAGCTAACGGTAAGATACATATACAAGAGGTTTGTCAAATGTGGCGATCGCAGTTCCAGACGCATCGCACCTTAGTCGCTGCAGAGAATCGTTTTTTTTTTGTCTTTTTTATAGTTATCAGGTATTATAATAAATAAATAAATAAATATCTTCACTCAATTCCCAATACAGGGGTAGACAGAGGTCAAGTCTAGACAATTAAGTCCCTTTGACCCACCTTCCACCGAAGATATTTTCGTGACAGGTGGTGAGCCCGTCGCCGCCTTTATGTCTAAGCCAACGATGAAATTCGTACATAAGTTTTTGAAAAACTCATTGGTACTGCCACCTGGGGATCGAACTCGGGTCTCTCGACTCGAAATTCCGACCACCCAACAACTCGGCTATCGTGACTTTTTATATATGGTAAAATTCCAGAATATTGTATTGTATTGTACTGGTATTGTTCGTTGAATTTAAACCTGACCTTTTGTGACTTAAAAATACGAAAATAACATAAATAATTTGACGACTTGACGGCTGAGTTGGTAGTGCCTCTGCCTTCGAAGCTTAACGGTTGCGGGTTTAATTCCGTTAGCGGTAAACGATTTATCTGATGGATATGAATGTTTGTGCTCGAGTCTTAGATGTTTATAAGTATACGCACATGCATATTTATCTATGTAAGGATATAATATAGTTGTTTTGACAATAAGATGGCGATGTGCTCACCACCTGTCACGGTCCTAATAACTTCGACGAAATGTGGGTTGTAGGACTGTCTAGAATTTCAATATGCTTGAGGATCTTTATTTATTTATTTATAAGGACGATATCGTCGCTATGATGGACATGATTTTTTTTTTCTGAAACAATTACGCCTAACGGCGTCGCGAACGATTCCAGCATAAAATGTTTGCCTCGATTTTTCCATCAAAATTGTATAAAAACGATGGTAAAATAAAATGTTTTATTAAATCGTTGAACAATAACAGTTTCTCCTTTGAGCAAGATTTTACCTCGTTTCAGCATTTCCAAAGTTTTTATACGCGAATGAGCATTGCAATAAAATTAATAATTTATAGCGGTCTACTGAAAACGAAGCATTTTCTAAATAACCTTTTTTATAAAGGATCGAAGAAAATTTCTCTTGGTCGGTAAGTATATTTTAATTTGTTATGTCTAAATGTTTAGAAGTAAGATAACCGACATAGCAGTAAAGATCAGCGCGCTGAAGTAATGGCCAGTGGTAATAGACCGGCCACATAGCTTGATGGACTGATGACCTTTGGGGACAGTTCTCGAGTGGCAACCACGTTTAAGCAAACGCAGTGAAGGGTGGACAGACCCTCCACAAGACGGAGTGACGATCTGCAAAATGTGGCGGGGAATCGATGGATGCAGGTGGCTGAAGACCATTCATTGCGAATTCTAGGGGAGGGAGAACTATGTTTAGAGGTGGACTTTTGTGGCTGTAAAGAAGAAGAAGATATTCAAAAGGTGGGGAGTGCCAATACGTGAAGGGTTGTTAGGTTCTTGTTAGTTTTCGGACGTGACAAAGTTTTACCGTCGGGTTAACTATTCTGGAATTTTACCATATATAAGAAAACCATATGGTATTGCGTGAGCCTTTTAACTTTAAAGAATGTATAATTGGCATATTTCTAAGGTCATGTGATCTATCCTTAATAAATCACTTCTCGAAATATTGTAGCGCATTAATATAGAATATAGCTATTATATTACCGAGATAACGCTATAATTAAAATGTCTGATATTTTTAACCTTTTAATTTAGATGACTCACAGATAAATCTCGTTGGAGGTAAATTTTGGTTGACGTCAGTTGGATTTTTTTTTAGATTTTAGCCTGAATCTTAGTAAACGTAATTATTTATTTATTTTTAATAAATAAATAATATCTTCACGCCATCCTCAATAAAAACCCATTGAGACGAGCCTTGGGGATCGAACTCGATTCTCTTGATTCGAATTCCGTTCACTTAACCATTGGCCTGTCGGGACTTTAATTTTTTTATTTGTTTAAAATAGAAACCTACTGAGTACAACTTCTTTACTTTCCTTCCCCTTCATCGTGAATTTACTTGTTCCCAATAATAGGAAAAATTTTTTTTTATTAATATGAATATTGGTGTTTTACTTTTTTTTCAAGATTGTTCTTTATTTTGTTGTGTCCATAACATTCCTTTTAAAAAATATATTTTAATATTAAAATATTTACATTTCCAGAAAATTCCGAACAACTCGTTCTAAATATCAAAGTTGCGATGGCACTATCGTTAAAATGCTATCGATAATCTGTCGATGTATTCGAATAATCAAAATTCGAATACGATTGCGTCAACGTTAATTTCGTCTGCATATTAAACATTGTATCATATTTATAATAATTGAAAATGTTATTTCATTGTTTACATCGTACGCGGTACGAACATCCTCCGTGTGCAATAGGAAATAATTAGTTTCGGCGTTCATCAGCGCTTTGTTTGACGTCAACTGATACGCGAACTGCTTCGTCTGATTTACATTCCTATTGGTGTTATGTTATTATCTAATACATACATATATTCACGCCTTTTTCCCGTAGGGGTAGGCAGAGACCAATTCTTTACACTTGCTACGATCCTTACATACTTGTTTCGCTTCGTCCACCTCGAAATATGTAGATGTTATATGCTCGTACGTATACGGACACTGTCTGAGTAAAAAATTATGTTCGTGTTATGTGTGTGCAAGCGAAAAGTCACGACATACTATAGTCACGATAGCCGAGTGGTTGGGTGTTTGCATTCGAGTCAAGAGACCCGAGTTCGATCCCCGAGGCTCGTCCTATTGGAGTTTTAAAAAAAAATTGTGTACGATTCAGATTTTTGGCATCTGTCACGTTGTCTTCGGTGGAAGGTGGGTCGAAAGGACTTATTTGTCCAGACCTCTGTCCTATATTGGGAAGAGCGTGTAGATATATTTTTTTGTACGAACAAACGTGCACATATGCACATTCGAATGTTTTTGAAGAGTTTATCCGTTTAGGAACCGGCAACCTTGCTTTTACGCTTAAGGTCTTTTATGACGTATATCGTGGATTTTTTTGCTGAATAGGAATTAATACTTGTTTAGCTCAAGTAATTTGATGGTTTTGTTTTCTTACACAATGTCCCGTATGCGGTATACCTATATAATAATTACTACGCATTGTACCACCAAAGTACAATGCGTAGTAATTATTTAATAAAAATTTAGATTTATTACTATTAGACAACTTTAGCAAACCAAATTGACGTCTGTCTAGATGGTATATTATAACGGAGATTAATAGTCACGATAGCCGAATGGTTGGGTGGTCGGAATTTCGAGTCAATAGACCCGAGTTCGATCCCCAGTTGGTAGGCTCGTACTAATGGGTTTTTAAAAACTTATGTACGAATATCGTTGGCTTGGACATAAAGGCGGCGACGGGCTCACCACCTGTCACGTTGTCAAGAAAATATCTTCGGTAAAAGGTGGGTCGAAGGGACTTAATTGTCTAGACTCGACCTCTGTCTACCCCTGTCTTGGGAATTGCGTGAAGATATTTATTTATTTATTTATTATTTATGAGATTAATAAGATTGGCATTTTAAGGCTACACCTCTTAGTCGACTCTTCGCAAGACGAGAAGTAAAAAGGAGGGATAATAAGTACGGTTACTGGTGTATTCGCCAATTTTTTGAGTCCGTTAGTATATTTAGCTTTTTTATCGTGCAAATATATCCTTGTCTCATAGCTTTTATATTCATTTCGTCGCTTGCAATGGTACAAGTCGCTGTGGCGGATATCGGTCGAGATACTATAATATACATAGCAAATATCTGTAATTAAAATTAAAAAAGCAAATCATCACGCCATTCCCAATACAGGGGTAGACAGAGGTCTAGAATATTAACTCCTTTCGACTCCCCCACCCAGGGGAGAAGCAAGTCGCCGTCTTTATGTTCATGCCAACAATATAATTTGTACTTAAGTTTTTGCAAAACACCCATTGCAACATTAGTATTAGTCTGCCACTTGAGGATTGAACTCGGGTCTCTTGACTCGAATTCCGATCACCCAATCACTCCGCTATCGGGACTATTAATATTTCGTTAAAATTATTTTAAAAAAAAATACGTTAAAAGCAATCACTAAACGCGGATGTAGACGGACTCTATCCAAGTGTAATAACGAAATTGGAAACTTTTGCGAGCTACTCCAAACTCTCCCTAACTGCCCCTATCAGACTTTCAAATATGCCAGTAACGCCACCACAGCCCGTATAGCTTCACAGCGACATAAACCCGACTTTATTGCTAACCATCGCGCAGTTACTGGCATTGTTCGTAAAATATATCGCCGTGCAATTTAAATATTTAGCATATTTGTGTATATATATATATATATATATATATATATATATATATATATATATATATATATATATATATATATATATATATATATATATATATATATATATATATGTGTATATATATATATATATATATATATATATATATATATATATATATATATATATATATATATATATATATACACTCTAATTTAATTTATGTGTAGAGATATGTGGGCTAACTTGCCCGCTAACCTATATCAAAGTTCGCCTTTCAAGGTCACGATTAGGATAGATTTCTGTACAGTAACGGATAGGTATAAGGGTTCACCGGATACCTAAGTTACCAGATGAAACACAGAAGCGCAAGACGCATCTGCTTCATGCCAATAATCGGTGAAGCTGTGATCCAGCTTTGGTCGAGCCGGACTATTCTGGCAGCAATAATGGCCGTCCCTTGTCTCTACTACGTACAGAAAATGTGCTTATTTGTTTCTTGTGTACATCTACCACCTACGGTATACCACCAGAGGATCTGTGCTATCAACTATACTTATTTTTAGTTCTTTTTTTTTATGGGTTGCCTGGAGAAATTGCTTATCAGCGATAAGGCCACCCATTGTACATTTCTTTTTTATTTTTTTGTCACATATTATTTTTTTTATAGGTGTACAATAAAGTATATTTTCATTTTCATTTCATTTTTCAACTCTGTTGATTTCGTTAGAGAATCCTGATGAATGTGAAAAAAGGATCAAAGGATCTATGTAACAAATAATTTATATGGAATTTTAATTCACTTAAAGATGAAGTTCAAACCAAGAGACCACAATCGTGAGTACTCAACAGATCAAAGGATCATTTGATGATCTGTTCAGCCTGGCTAACCCAGGTCCGGTGTCAGGGTAGGTAGGTAACTTATGTGTGAAGACTATAATTTAATTTAAACGTATTCTGAAAGTCAAGACGCGTCTTTGCCAGCTCAGCAAGGGCAATACCACAATGTCGTATCGACCTGAAGTAGAAGCTTTTCTTGTGCGTTGTACTGCTTTTCGTGCAGTTACCTGCAGTGACAAAGGTAACCCTCTCTCTCTCTTCTTCTTCGCCTCCTCTTCCCAATTCTTTCCCTAAAAAATAGCATGATGATGTTACGGAATGCCCTATGATATCTGCTAAATAGAAAATAATAAACTGACTTGTAGAACAAACATCCGAACACTTACTCCAATCCCTTTTTAAAATATAAAAAAAAATCTCTTCACGCCATTCCCAACACAGGGATAGACAGAGGTCTAGACAATTAAGTCCTTTCCACCCAACTTCCACCGAAGACATTTTGAACTTTCTTCGATAAGTACATACATACGTAACGGTCTGTTATAGTCCAATGCAAGGTATAGACCCCACTAGAAGGAGGGTTTGCAGTAAACGCCACACATAGGAAGCAGATTGGCGATCTCAATACCAGACACCTTGCACCTTATGCCCTGCTGTCTCTCACCAGTTTGCTAAGTTTGTTCCGGTATTTTCCGAGATAGCTATCCCGCTCAGTGTTTCAATCAGTCGGTAACCATTGATATTGCCACTCCTTAGTTGCCTTTCGCAACACTCACGAGAAGATAGGGGGTTGTATATTTTCAAACGGCAGAAATATAGTCCACAAATTCGCATTTACCGTAGCGACAAATTATTCACATAACAAAGTTGAAACAAAGTGGTATTACAAAGTTATGCGTGAAGCACTTAAGACTCAACAAACATTGGTACAAACATTTGCGCGAAGCCTTAGTATAACTCAGCATGTTTGCTATGAGATAAACATTGTTGTCATTATACTTGGCAACATTCGACGCTAATTGTTTATCAAAATATTGGGAAGAAAGTTGTTTGTGAAAGTTTGTATGTTTGATATACCCTTCACTTATCATTAGCTATGTGGCTGAAGCGCAAGAATAGACCACTCCTTTTCTTTCGGCGGGTGTCGTAAAAGGCGACTAAGAGCAATAGCCCTTGAATACCGTAATGGTGACCAGCAGGGGACGGGATAAGTATCACGAAAAAATAACAGATCAAAGCAGACCGGTGACGAGTAGCAACGTCTAAGGAGTGATTCTGGAGTGGGTCTGGTATGGCGATCCGCTAGCCAAACGAAAATAATTTGTATAAAATATAAGTGTAATATCTTCACGCCATTCCCAATACAGGGTAGACAGAAGTCCCGGCAATTAAGTCCTTTCGACTCGCCTTCCACCGAAGACATTTTTGGGCTAACGTGACAGGTGGTGAGCCGCCGTTTTAGGTCCAAGCACATGAAGTAATTCGTACATCAGTACATAAGAACAAGCCTTGGGGATCGAACTTGGGGCTATTGACTCGAATTGCGATCACCGAACCACTCGGCTATCGTAGGTAATTCGAGAATAATTTCTAATTGTCATTCATAGAAAATTTTGTTTATTAACGATACTTTAGCGCTCGTTTATTTACTGTTTAACTTGGTAGAAGCGAATCTAAGCTTATTTTTTATGATCCGTTTCTCCCATGACAAGTATTTATCACCACCTCCCTTCGCCAAGGAATACTCAATTAATTCAACCTCATCATTCAAATGATCAATTTTCTCGATATCGTGTCATTTTTACTAATGTTCTGCAACAAATTACGCTTTTGTGGATTTTTAGCCAGCATTGTTTCGAGAAAAGGAAGAGGAGAATTTCAAATACCAGCGACATTTGTATTTTCCTTACTGTTGAATATGTTCGTAGTTCGTTAATCACCAACCTTTAGTTTAACCGAATGATCGTTTGCGATATTTTTCAAAGTAGTAAAAGAAGCATGTCTTAACTTGGTAGAGGTTCTCTTCTCTCATATCCCGACCGATTTCGGCCACAGCGACTTGGACTATTGCGAGCATCGTTCGTGTGCTCGCAGGTGACTGACGTAACCGGTTTTTGCGCTGAACGTGCGAGCACATTGAGCGCAAGTCAGCACCCCTCCGACATAATTGTAAGTGATGACGGCTGCAGGTGATCGAGCCTTGAGCGCGTCTCGTTTGTCTCTCTCTCTCTCTCTCTCGTCTCTTCTCTCATATCAAAAATTCTTCTTCTCCTTTATAAGAAAAATTTATAGCTTTCTTCCTAACTGATCATCACATTGAATAGAAATCTAAGCGATTTTATGTCGTCTACATTCCATACGACATCGGGAGCAAAACTATAAACATAGAGAAGTATTTTTATTTCCTTGTTTTCCTTACCGAAGTAAACACGTCCAAAGTTGCCCGCAGTTGTCTTAACTGTTTCATATTTCCTTTTATTGAATTTTTGCTATTTATTCTATGTCCTCTATTACAAAGGTAACGGATGTGTCTGTTACAAAGGTACATTATAGTAATATTTGTTTTTGCGAATAACAAGGTTGTTATTAATCGTAGTTCCAGTCTTTGAGATAATATCTTTAAAAAATATTGTTTCACCGTGTATAATTTTCTCTTTACGCATATTCCTGTTACTGGGATAGACAGAGGTCTCGATAATTAAGTCCATATGACCCATCTTTCACTTAGTTTCGGAGGCAAGGGTCACAACCAGCCTGGTTGTGAGTGACCGGGTAGGCACAAAAAACCTTACGGTAAGTATATCCCTTGTTATCCTTAGAAGTGTGAAGGCTTAGAGGTGTGAAAGGGCGAAGGAAATGTAACTAATCTACAAAAGCGCAATTTTAATTCGCGTTTGATTTTCTACATAGGACACTCATGCGCCTTCCGGGCGTTTGTTAAAAATACCGCAGAGACGGACCCCTTTAGGTTTGGTATAATATAGTATCCTTACTCCATGTTTAAGTGTTACGTCTTTGACTTTTTTTCATGGATAAATGTAGAAATCCACTGTAGAAACACAGTGGTGACACACAGGACGGTGAAAAACCATTTTTTCTGGATTGTTTTGAATCTGACCTGTCACGTTGTCCCGAAAATATCTTCGGTGGAAGTTGAATTGGAGTGACTTAATTGTCTAGACTAGACCTCTGTCTACCCCTGTATTGGGAATTGCGTGAAGATATTTATTTATGTTTTGAGTCTGGGTGTTTCTGGTACCTTCGTTGTTTCTGATTCCATAACACATGTGCTTTATTGCTATATATTTATTTATATATTATTATTAAATACTGCCGGCAGGCAGTAACAGCGCTCCATGTTTATTATAAAGAGGTAACTTCCACCGTCGAGTTCACCTGGCCATCCGCATTAGTCTTGCGGAGACTGCGTATTGTGGCTGACGATGACGTCACCGCTCTATTAGCACAGCGCGCAGGGCTGCCAGGTGTCCCGTGTTCGTGTGAATCTAAAGCTTTTCTGTTTATCCGGAGCGACCTAGAACTCATTAAAATATTTCCGCGTCTTAAATTGTGCGCGCTCACATGTTGTGGAGATTTGTTAGCGCCACTTTCCTGTTGATGGTGTTGTTTTGCTGGACAAGGCTTTGCCGTGGTGGCCTTTTTGTTGCGAGTGGCGTTGATTTGTGTTCCTAATTAGTGAATTACATATATATGTTTATATATGGGTTGCCTGGATGAAACCGCTTATCAGCGATAAGGCCACTCATTGTAAACTTTTATTGTCACCCATAATATTTTTTGTTGGTGTAAAAATAAATAATAAATAAATATCTTCACGCAATTCCCAATACAGGGGTAGACAGAGGTCGAGTCTAGACATTCAAGTCCCTTCGACCCACCTTCCACCGAAGATACTTTCGGGACAACGTGACAGGTGGTGAGCCCATCGCCGTCTTTATGTCCAAGCCAACGATATTCGTACATAAGTTTTTGAAAAACCCATTGGTACGAGCCTACCGACTGGGGATCGAACTCAGGTCTATTGACTCGAAATTCCGACCACCCAACCATTCGGCTATCGTGACTTTTGTTGGTGTACATAAAGTATATTTCATTCATTTCATACATTTAAAAAGTCGTGGTCACGACTTTTAGTTAAACATTCATGACTAGAGGACAGACCGATTCAACACAAAAATGTTTGTACCTAGCGGGATACGAGCACCAAACCCTTATCTTCGCAGTTAAGGTCACTATCTGGTCGTCGAAATAAAAAAAGAAATAAAAAAGTATCTTCACGCTAATACTAGCGTAGACAGAGGTCTAAACAATTGAGTCGTAATGACTCACCATTCAACGAAGACATTTTTGAGATGAGTGAGAGATAAGTCACGATAGCCGAGTGGTTGGGTGGTCGGAAGTTCGAGTCAAGAGACCCGAGTTCGATCCTCAAGTGGCCGTACCAATGGGTTTTTCTAAAAACCTTAAAACGAACTCGAAAAGTCTTGTCTAGACTAGACCTCTGTCTACCCCTGTATTGGGAATTGCGTGAAGATATTTTTTTTTATTTTTTGAGATGTGTCACGTGATGAGCCCGTCGCCGTCCTTAAGTCCAAGCCAACGAGTACAAGTTTTAAATCGAATACAAGTTTTATCAAAACCATGTGTACGAGTCCAAAACCGAAGCCGAGTGGAATACCGATCAGCCAACCACTCTGGTACCTCTGCTGCTTTACAAAATAAAAAATTAAAGGCGATATAAAGTTTATAAAACTTCTAACGTACTAAGATAGTTAATTGACTCAGGCGTTACTTTGCGGAAATTCATTGTAAAGTTGTTATTGAAAAAATTACTTCGCAACCCTCCGCATGCAAATATAAAAGGTATATGTTACCTGGTCCGAAGAGAAGAAGAGCACCACCCTCCCTCCCACAGATGCGTGCACTAATTCCACAGATGCGTGCACTAATTCCACTGTATGCACCACCACCACCACTACACTCAAACCAGGTAACATATACCACCACCGAAAACGCGACACGTGTTTCGCCTCAAAACAAGGCATCCTCAAGCGAGTAGACTCTACGATGAGCGACCGCAGAGCCGAATCTGCGGTGTAACGTATTTCCAAGCGTAGTTTGAGCTCTTGGCGCCGTGTTATCGGGTTGCGATGCGGGGTCGCGGCTATTTAACTGTCGTGAAGTTTCAATGGGAGCCCACTTTAACGTCCTGTTCAAGGGCGGTGCACCACGGTTGTGACGTTTTAAATTAAGTACCGTCCACATCGCTTGTCATCCTTATGAATAAATAAATAAATAAATATCTTCACGCAATTCCCAATACAGGGGTAGACAGAGGTCTAGTCTAGACAATTAAGTCCCTTCGACCCACCTTCC